>CAWWDY010001389.1:0-97260 GCA_963942605.1 Poecilus cupreus
GAATTTGTCAGTTTGAATAGTTGAAAACTGCGTTTTTCTATGTTTTTGCAAGTTTAAACAGCAATTTTATCGTCATTTCTCATAAATCGCCGTTTCACACGAAAGAAACATGAATTTGTCAGTTTGAATAGTTCAAAACAGCGTTTTTCTATGTTTTTGCAAGTTTAAAACAGCAATTTTATCGTGATTTCACAAAAATCCACCGTTTCGAACGAAAGAAACCTGAATTTATCAGTTTGAATAGTTAAAAACAGCGTTTTTCTATGTTTTTGCAAGTTTAAAACAGCAATTTTATCGTCATTTCTCATAAATCGCCGTTTCACACGAAAGAAACATGAATTTATCAGTTTGAATAGTTAAAAACAGCGTTTTTCTATGTTTTTGCAAGTTTAAAACAGCAATTTTATCGTCATTTCTCATAAATCGCCGTTTCACACGAAAGAAACATGAATTTGTCAGTTTGAATAGTTCAAAAGAGCGTTTTTCTATGTTTTTGCAAGTTTAAAACAGCAATTTAATCGTCATTTCTCATAAATCGCCGTTTCACACGAAAGAAACATGAATTTGTCAGTTTGAATAGTTCAAAACAGCGTTTTTCTATGTTTTTTCATGTTTAAAACAGCAATTTTATCGTCATTTCTCATAAATCGCCGTTTCACACGAAAGAAACATGAATTTGTGAGTTTAAATAGTTGAAAACAGCGTTTTTCTATGTTTTTGCAAGTTTAAAACAGCAATTTTATCGTCATTTCTCATAAATCGCCGTTTCACACGAAAGAAACATGAATTTGTCAGTTTGAATAGTTCAAAACAGCGTTTTTCTATGTTTTTGCAAGTTTAAAACAGCAATTTTATCGTCATTTCTCATAAATCGCCGTTTTACACGAAAGAAACATGAATTTGTCAGTTTGAATAGTTCAAAACAGCGTTTTTCTATGTTTTTGCAAGTTTAAAACAGCAATTTTATCGTCATTTCTCATAAATCGCCGTTTCACACGAAAGAAACATGAATTTGTCAGTTTGAATAGTTAAAAACAGCGTTTTTCTATGTTTTTGCAAGTTTAAAACAGCAATTTTATCGTCATTTCTCATAAATCGCCGTTTCACACGAAAGAAACATGAATTTATCAGCTTGAATAGTTTAAAACAGCGTTTTTCTATGTTTTTGCAAGTTTAAAACAGCAGTTTTACCGTGATTTCACAAAAATCCACCGTTTCGAACGAAAGAAACCTGAATTTGTCAGTTTGAATAGTTAAAAACAGCGTTTTTCTATGTTTTTGCAAGTTTAAAACAGCAATTTTATCGTCATTTCTCATAAATCGCCGTTTCACACGAAAGAAACATGATTTTGTCAGTTTGAATAGTTCAAAACAGCGTTTTTCTATGTTTTTGCAAGTTTAAAACAGCAATTTTATCGTCATTTCTCATAAATCGCCGTTTCACACGAAAGAAACATGAATTTGTCAGTTTGAATAGTTGAAAACAGCGTTTTTCTATGTTTTTGCAAGTTTAAAACAGCAATTTTATCGTCATTTCTCATAAATCGCCGTTTCACACGAAAGAAACATGAATTTGTCAGTTTGAATAGTTCAAAACAGCGTTTTTCTATGTTTTTGCAAGTTTAAAACAGCAATTTTATCGTCATTTCTCATAAATCGCCGTTTCACACGAAAGAAACATGAATTTGTCAGTTTGAATAGTTCAAAACAGCGTTTTTCTATGTTTTTGCAAGTTTAAAACAGCAATTTTATCGTCATTTCTCATAAATCGCCGTTTCACACGAAAGAAACATGAATTTATCAGTTTGAATAGTTCAAAACAGCGTTTTTCTATGTTTTTGCAAGTTTAAAACAGCAGTTTTATCGTGATTTCACAAAAATCCACCGTTTCGAACGAAAGAAACCTGAATTTATCAGTTTGAATAGTTAAAAACAGCGTTTTTCTATGTTTTTGCAAGTTTAAAACAGCAATTTTATCGTCATTTCTCATAAATCGCCGTTTCACACGAAAGAAACATGAATTTGTCAGTTTGAATAGTTCAAAACAGCGTTTTTCTATGTTTTTGCAAGTTTAAAACAGCAATTTTATCGTCATTTCTCATAAATCGCCGTTTCACACGAAAGAAACATGAATTTGTCAGTTTGAATAGTTCAAAACAGCGTTTTTCTATGTTTTTTCATGTTTAAAACAGCAATTTTATCGTAATTTCTCTTAAATCGCCGTTTCACACGAAAGAAACATGAGTTTGTCAGTTTGAATAGTTGAAAACAGCGTTTTTCTATGTTTTTGCAAGTTTAAAACAGCAATTTTATCGTCATTTCTCATAAATCGCCGTTTCACACGAAAGAAACATGAATTTGTCAGTTTGAATAGTTCAAAACAGCGTTTTTCTATGTTTTTGCAAGTTTAAAACAGCAATTTTATCGTCATTTCTCATAAAACGCCGTTTCACACGAAAGAAACATGAATTTGTCAGTTTGAATAGTTAAAAACAGCGTTTTTCTATGTTTTTGCAAGTTTAAAACAGAAATTTTATCGTCATTTCTCATAAATCGCCGTTTCACACGAAAGAAACCTGAATTTATCAGTTTGAATAGTTAAAAACAGCGTTTTTCTATGTTTTTGCAAGTTTAAAACAGCAATTTTATCGTCATTTCTCATAAATCGCCGTTTCACACGAAAGAAACATGAATTTATCAGTTTAAATAGTTCAAAACAGCGTTTTTCTATGTTTTTGCAAGTTTAAAACAGCAGTTTTATCGTGATTGCACAAAAATCCACCGTTTCGAACGAAAGAAACCTGAATTTGTCAGTTTGAATAGTTAAAAACAGCGTTTTTCTATGTTTTTGCAAGTTTAAAACAGAAATTTTATCGTCATTTCTCATAAATCGCCGTTTCACACGAAAGAAACATGATTTTGTCAGTTTGAATAGTTCAAAACAGCGTTTTTCTATGTTTTTGCAAGTTTAAAACAGCAATTTTATCGTCATTTCTCATAAATCGCCGTTTCACACGAAAGAAACATGAATTTGTCAGTTTGAATAGTTGAAAACAGCGTTTTTCTATGTTTTTACAAGTTTAAAACAGCAATTTTATCGTCATTTCTCATAAATCGCCGTTTCACACGAAAGAAACATGAATTTGTCAGTTTGAATAGTTCAAAACAGCTTTTTTCTATGTTTTTGCAAGTTTAAAACAGCAATTTTATCGTCATTTCTCATAAATCGCCGTTTCACACGAAAGAAACATGAATTTGTCAGTTTGAATAGTTCAAAACAGCGTTTTTCTATGTTTTTTCATATTTAAAACAGCAATTTTATCGTCATTTCTCATAAATCGCCGTTTCACACGAAAGAAACATGAATTTGTTAGTTTGAATAGTTCAAAACAGCGTTTTTCTATGTTTTTGCAAGTTTAAAACAGCAATTTTATCGTGATTTCACAAAAATCCACCGTTTCGAACGAAAGAAACCAGCATTTATCAGTTTGAATAGTTAAAAACAGCGTTTTTCTATGTTTTTGCAAGTTTAAAACAGCAATTTTATCGTCATTTCTCATAAATCGCCGTTTCACACGAAAGAAACATGAATTTATCAGTTTGAATAGTTAAAAACAGCGTTTTTCTATGTTTTTGCAAGTTTAAAACAGCAATTTTATCGTCATTTCTCATAAATCGCCGTTTCACACGAAAGAAACATGAATTTGTCGGTTTGAATAGTTTAAAAGAGCGTTTTTCTATGTTTTTGCAAGTTTAAAACAGCAATTTTATCGTCATTTCTCATAAATCGCCGTTTCACACGAAAGAAACATGAATTTGTCAGTTTGAATAGTTCAAAACAGCGTTTTTCTATGTTTTCTCATGTTTAAAACAGCAATTTTATCGACATTTCTCATAAATCGCCGTTTCACACGAAAGAAACATGAATTTGTCAGTTTGAATAGTTCAAAACAGCGTTTTTCTATGTTTTTGCAAGTTTAAAACAGCAATTTTATCGTCATTTCTCATAAATCGCCGTTTCACACGAAAGAAACATGAATTTGTCAGTTTAAATAGTTCAAAACAGCGTTTTTCTATGTTTTTGCAAGTTTAAAACAGCAATTTTATCGTCATTTCTGTAAATCGCCGTTTCACACTAAAGAAACATGAATTTGTCTGTTTGAATAGTTCAAAACAGCGTTTTTCTATGTTTTTTCATGTTTAAAACAGCAATTTTATCGTCATTTCTCATAAATCGCCGTTTCACACGAAAGAAACATGAATTTGTCAGTTTGAATAGTTAAAAACAGCATTTTTCTATGTTTTTGCAAGTTTAAAACAGCAATTTTATCGTCATTTCTCATAAATCGCCGTTTCACACGAAAGAAACATGAATTTATCAGTTTGAATAGTTCAAAACAGCGTTTTTCTATGTTTTTGCAAGTTTAAAACAGCAGTTTTATCGTGATTTCACAAAAATCCACCGTTTCGAACGAAAGAAACCTGAATTTGTCAGTTTGAATAGTTAAAAACAGCGTTTTTCTATGTTTTTGCAAGTTTAAAACAGCAATTTTATCGTCATTTCTCATAAATCGCCGTTTCACACGAAAGAAACATGATTTTGTCAGTTTGAATAGTTCAAAACAGCGTTTTTCTATGTTTTTGCAAGTTTAAAACAGCAATTTTATCGTCATTTCTCATAAATCGCCGTTTCACACGAAAGAAACATGAATTTGTCAGTTTGAATAGTTCAAAACAGCGTTTTTCTATGTTTTCTCATGTTTAAAACAGCAATTTTATCGACATTTCTAATAAATCGCCGTTTCACACGAAAGAAACATGAATTTGTCAGTTTGAATAGTTGAAAATAGCGTTTTTCTATGTTTTTGCAAGTTTAAAACAGCAATTTTATCGTCATTTCTCATAAATCGCCGTTTCACACGAAAGAAACATGAATTTGTCAGTTTAAATAGTTCAAAACAGCGTTTTTCTATGTTTTTGCAAGTTTAAAACAGCAATTTTATCGTCATTTCTGTAAATCGCCGTTTCACACTAAAGAAACATGAATTTGTCTGTTTGAATAGTTCAAAACAGCGTTTTTCTATGTTTTTTCATGTTTAAAACAGCAATTTTATCGTCATTTCTCATAAATCGCCGTTTCACACGAAAGAAACATGAATTTGTCAGTTTGAATAGTTGAAAACAGCGTTTTTCTATGTTTTTGCCAGTTTAAAACAGCAATTTTATCGTCATTTCTCATAAATCGCCGTTTCACACGAAAGAAACATGAATTTGTCAGTTTGAATAGTTCAAAACAGCGTTTTTCTATGTTTTTGCAAGTTTAAAACAGCAATTTTATCGTCATTTCTCATAAAACGCCGTTTCACACGAAAGAAACATGAATTTGTCAGTTTGAATAGTTAAAAACAGCGTTTTTCTATGTTTTTGCAAGTTTAAAACAGCAATTTTATCGTCATTTCTCATAAATCGCCGTTTCACACGAAAGAAACCTGAATTTATCAGTTTGAATAGTTAAAAACAGCATTTTTCTATGTTTTTGCAAGTTTAAAACATTAATTTTATCGTCATTTCTCATAAATCGCCGTTTCACACGAAAGAAACATGAATTTATCAGTTTGAATAGTTCAAAACAGCGTTTTTCTATGTTTTTGCAAGTTTAAAACAGCAGTTTTATCGTGATTTCACAAAAATCCACCGTTTCGAACGAAAGAAACCTGAATTTGTCAGTTTGAATAGTTAAAAACAGCGTTTTTCTATGTTTTTGCAAGTTTAAAACAGCAATTTTATCGTCATTTCTCATAAATCGCCGTTTCACACGAAAGAAACATGATTTTGTCAGTTTGAATAGTTCAAAACAGCGTTTTTCTATGTTTTTGCAAGTTTAAAACAGCAATTTTATCGTCATTTCTCATAAATCGCCGTTTCACACGAAAGAAACATGAATTTGTCAGTTTGAATAGTTGAAAACAGCGTTTTTCTATGTTTTTGCAAGTTTAAAACAGCAATTTTATCGTCATTTCTCATAAATCGCCGTTTCACACGAAAGAAACATGAATTTGTCAGTTTGAATAGTTCAAAACAGCGTTTTTCTATGTTTTTTCATGTTTAAAACAGCAATTTTATCGTCATTTCTCATAAATCGCCGTTTCACACGAAAGAAACATGAATTTGTCAGTTTGAATAGTTGAAAACAGCGTTTTTCTATGTTTTTGCAAGTTTAAAACAGCAATTATATCGTCATTTCTCATAAATCGCCGTTTCACACGAAAGAAACAAGAATTTGTCAGTTTGAATAGTTCAAAACAGCGTTTTTCTATGTTTTTGCAAGTTTAAAACAGCAATTTTATCGTCATTTCTCATAAATCGCCGTTTCACACGAAAGAAACATGAATTTGTCAGTTTGAATAGTTAAAAACAGAGTTTTTCTATGTTTTTGCAAGTTTAAAACAGCAATTTTATCGTCATTTCTCATAAATCGCCGTTTCACACGAAAGAAACATGAATTTATCAGTTTGAATAGTTCAAAACAGCGTTTTTCTATGTTTTTGCAAGTTTAAAACAGCAGTTTTATCGTGATTTCACAAAAATCCACCGTTTCGAACGAAAGAAACCTGAATTTATCAGTTTGAATAGTTAAAAACAGCGTTTTTCTATGTTTTTGCAAGTTTAAAACAGCAATTTTATCGTCATTTCTCATAAATCGCCGTTTCACACGAAAGAAACATGAATTTATCAGTTTGAATAGTTAAAAACAGCGTTTTTCTATGTTTTTGCAAGTTTAAAACAGCAATTTTATGGTCATTTCTCATAAATCGCCGTTTCACACGAAAGAAACATAAATTTGTCAGTTTGAATAGTTCAAAACAGCGTTTTTCTATGTTTTTGCAAGTTTAAAACAGCAATTTTATCGTCATTTCTCATAAAACGCCGTTTCACACGAAAGAAACATGAATTTGTCAGTTTGAATAGTTAAAAACAGCGTTTTTCTATGTTTTTGCAAGTTTAAAACAGCAATTTTATCGTCATTTCTCATAAATCGCCGTTTCACACGAAAGAAACCTGAATTTATTAGTTTGAATAGTTAAAACAGCGTTTTTCTATGTTTTTGCAAGTTTAAAACAGCAATTTTATCGTCATTTCTCATAAATCGCCGTTTCACACGAAAGAAACATGAAATTATCAGTTTGAATAGTTCAAAACAGCGTTTTTGTATGTTTTTGCAAGTTTAAAACAGCAGTTTTATCGTGATTTCACAAAAATCCACCGTTTCGAACGAAAGAAACCTGAATTTATTAGTTTGAATAGTTAAAAACTGCGTTTTTCTATGTTTTTGCAAGTTTAAAACAGCAATTTTATCGTCATTTCTCATAAATCGCCGTTTCACACGAAAGAAACATGAATTTGTCAGTTTGAATAGTTCAAAACTGCGTTTTTGTATGTTTTTGCAAGTTTAAAACAGCAATTTTATCGTCATTTCTCATAAATCGCCGTTTCACACGAAAGAAACATGAATTTGTCAGTTTGAATAGTTCAAAACAGCGTTTTTCTATGTTTTTTCATGTTTAAAACAGCAATTTTATCGTCATTTCTCATAAATCGCCGTTTCACACGAAAGAAACATGAATTTGTCAGTTTGAATAGTTGAAAACAGCGTTTTTCTATGTTTTTGCAAGTTTAAAACAGCAATTATATCGTCATTTCTCATAAATCGCCGTTTCACACGAAAGAAACAAGAATTTGTCAGTTTGAATAGTTCAAAACAGCGTTTTTCTATGTTTTTGCAAGTTTAAAACAGCAATTTTATCGTCATTTCTCATAAATCGCCGTTTCACACGAAAGAAACATGGATTTGTCAGTTTGAATAGTTCAAAACAGCGTTTTTCTATGTTTTTGCAAGTTTAAAACAGCAGTTTTATCGTGATTTCACAAAAATTCACCGTTTCGAACGAAAGAAACCTGAATTTATCAGTTTGAATAGTTAAAAACAGCGTTTTTCTATGTTTTTGCAAGTTCAAAACAGAAATTTTATCTTCATTTCTCATAAATCGCCGTTTCACACGAAAGAAACATGAATTTGTCAGTTTGAATAGTTCAAAACAGCGTTTTTCTATGTTTTTGCAAGTTTAAAACAGCAATTTTATCGTCATTTCTCATAAATCGCCGTTTCACACGTAAGAAACATGAATTTGTCAGTTTGAATAGTTCAAAACAGCGTTTTTCTATGTTTTTTCATGTTTAAAACAGCAATTTTATCGTCATTTCTCATAAATCGCCGTTTCACACGAAAGAAACATGAATTTGTCAGTTTGAATAGTTGAAAACAGCGTTTTTCTATGTTTTTGCAAGTTTAAAACAGCAATTATATCGTCATTTCTCATAAATCGCCGTTTCACACGAAAGAAACAAGAATTTGTTAGTTTGAATAGTTCAAAACAGCGTTTTTCTATGTTTTTGCAAGTTTAAAACAGCAATTTTATCGTCATTTCTCATAAATCGCCGTTTCACACGAAAGAAACATAAATATGTCAGTTTGAATAGTTCAAAACAGCGTTTTTCTATGTTTTTTCATGTTTAAAACAGCAATTTTATCGTCATTTCTCATAAATCGCCGTTTCACACGAAAGAAACATGAATTTGTCAGTTTGAATAGTTAAAAACAGCGTTTTTCTATGTTTTTGCAAGTTTAAAACAGCAATTTTACAGTCATTTCTCATAAATCGCCGTTTCACACGAAAGAAACCTGAATTTATCAGTTTGAATAGTTAAAAACAGCGTTTTTCTATGTTTTTGCAAGTTAAAACAGCAATTTTATCGTCATTTCTCATAAATCGCCGTTTCACACGAAAGAAACATGAATTTGTCAGTTTGAATAGTTCAAAACAGCGTTTTTCTATGTTTTTTCATGTTTAAAACAGCAATTTTATCGTCATTTCTCATAAATCGCCGTTTCACACGTAAGAAACATGAATTTGTCAGTTTGAATAGTTCAAAACAGCGTTTTTCTATGTTTTTGCAAGTTTAAAACAGCAATTATATCGTTATTTCTCATAAATCGCCGTTTCACACGAAAAAAACAACAATTTGTCAGTTTGAATAGTTCAAAACAGCGTTTTTCTATGTTTTTGCAAGTTTAAAACAGCAATTTAATCGTCATTTCTCATAAATCCACCGTTTCGAACGAAAGAAACCTGAATTTATCAGTTTGAATAGTTAAAAACAGCGTTTTTCTATGTTTTTGCAAGTTCAAAACAGAAATTTTATCGTCATTTCTCATAAATCGCCGTTTCACACGAAAGAAACATGAATTTGTCAGTTTGAATAATTCAAAACAGCGTTTTTCTTTGTTTTTGCAAGATTAAAACAGCAGTTTTATCGTGATTTCACAAAAATCCACCGTTTCGAACGAAAGAAACCTGAATTTATCAGTTTGAATAGTTAAAAACAGCGTTTTTCTATGTTTTTGCAAGTTCAAAACAGAAATTTTATCGTCATTTCTCATAAATCGCCGTTTCACACGAAAGAAACATGAATTTGTCAGTTTGAATAGTTCAAAACAGCGTTTTTCTATGTTTTTGCAAGTTTAAAACAGCAATTTTATCGTCATTTCTCATAAATCGCCGTTTCACACGTAAGAAACATGAATTTGTCAGTTTGAATAGTTCAAAACAGCGTTTTTCTATGTTTTTTCATGTTTAAAACAGCAATTTTATCGTCATTTCTCATAAATCGCCGTTTCACACAAAAGAAACATGTATTTGTCAGTTAGAATAGTTGAAAACAGCGTTTTTCTATGTTTTTGCAAGTTTAAAACAGCAATTATATCGTCATTTCTCATAAATCGCCGTTTCACACGAAAGAAACAAGAATTTGTTAGTTTGAATAGTTCAAAACAGCGTTTTTCTATGTTTTTGCAAGTTTAAAACAGCAATTTTATCGTCATATCTCATAAATCGCCGTTTCACACGAAAGAAACATAAATTTGTCAGTTTGAATAGTTCAAAACAGCGTTTTTCTATGTTTTTTCATGTTTAAAACAGCAATTTTATCGTCATTTCTCATAAATCGCCGTTTCACACGAAAGAAACATGAATTTGTCAGTTTGAATAGTTAAAAACAGCGTTTTTCTATGTTTTTGCAAGTTTAAAACAGCAATTTTACAGTCATTTCTCATAAATCGCCGTTTCACACGAAAGAAACCTGAATTTATCAGTTTGAATAGTTAAAAACAGCGTTTTTCTATGTTTTTGCAAGTTTAAAACAGCAATTTTATCGTCATTTCTCATAAATCGCCGTTTCACACGAAAGAAACATGAATTTATCAGTTTGAATAGTTGAAAACAGCGTTTTTCTATGTTTTTGCAAGTTTAAAACAGCAATTTTATCGTCATTTCTCATAAATCGCCGTTTCACACGAAAGAAACATGAATTTGTCAGTTTGAATAGTTAAAAACAGCGTTTTTCTATGTTTTTGCAAGTTTAAAACAGCAATTTTATCGTCATTTCTCATAAATCGCCGTTTCACACGAAAGAAACATGAATTTGTTAGTTTGAATAGTTCAAAACAGCGTTTTTCTATGTTTTTTCATGTTTAAAACAGCAATTTTATCGTCATTTCTCATAAATCGCCGTTTCACACGAAAGAAACATGAATTTGTCAGTTTGAATAGTTGAAAACAGCGTTTTTCTATGTTTTTGAAAGTTTAAAACAGCAATTTTATCGTCATTTCTCATAAATCGCCGTTTCACACGAAAGAAACATGAATTTGTCAGTTTGAATAGTTCAAAACAGCGTTTTTCTATGTTTTTGCAAGTTTAAAACAGCAATTTTATCGTCATTTCTCATAAATCGCCGTTTCACACGAAAGAAACATGAATTTATCAGTTTGAATTGTTCAAAACAGCGTTTTTCTATGTTTTTCAAGTTTAAAACAGCAGTTTTATCGTGATTTCACAAAAATCCAAAGTTTAGAACGAAAGAAACCTGAATTTATCAGTTTGAATAGTTAAAAACAGCGTTTTTCTATGTTTATGCAAGTTTAAAACAGCAATTTTATCGTCGTTTCTCATAAATCCCCGTTTCACACGAAAAAAACATGAATTTGTCAGTTTGAATAGTTCAAAACAGCGTTTTTCTATGTTTTTGCAAGTTTAAAACAGCAATTTTATCGTCATTTCTCATAAATCGCCGTTTCACACGAAAGAAACATGAATTTGTCAGTTTGAATAGTTCAAAACAGCGTTTTTCTATGTTTTTGCAAGTTTAAAACAGCAGTTTTATCGTGATTTCACAAAAAACCACCGTTTCGAACGAAAGAAACCTGAATTTATCAGTTTGAATAGTTATAAACAGTGTTTTTCTATGTTTTTGCAAGTTTAAAACAGCAATTTTATCGTCATTTCTCATAAATCGCCGTTTCACATGAAAGAAACACGAATTTATCAGTTTGAATAGTTGAAAACAGCGTTTTTCTATGTTTTTGCAAGTTTAAAACAGCAATTTTATCGTCATTTCTCATAAATCGCCGTTTCACACGAAAGAAACATGATTTTGTCAGTTTGAATAGTTCAAAACAGCGTTTTTCTATGTTTTTGCAAGTTTAAAACAGCAATTTTATCGTCATTTCTCATAAATCGCCGTTTCGCACGAAAAAAACATGAATTTATCAGTTTGAATAGTTGAAAACAGCGTTTTTCTATGTTTTTGCAAGTTTAAAACAGCAATTTTATCGTCATTTCCCATAAATCTCCGTTTCACACGAAAGAAACAAGAATTTGTCAGTTTGAATAGTTCAAAACAGCGTTTTTCTATGTTTTTGCAAGTTTAAAACAGCAGTTTTATCGTGATTTCACAAAAATCCACCGTTTCGAACGATAGAAACCTGAATTTATCAGTTTGAATAGTTAAAAACAGCGTTTTTCTATGTTTTTGCAAGTTTAAAACAGCAATTTTATCGCCGTTTCTCATTAATCGCCGTTTCACACGAAAGAAACATGAATTTGTCAGTTTGAATAGTTCAAAACAGCGTTTTTGTATGTTTTTGCAAGTTTAAAACAGCAATTATATCGTCATTTCTCATAAATCGCCGTTTCACACGAAAGAAACATGAATTTGTCAGTTTGAATAGTTCAAAACAGCGTTTTTCTAAGTTTTTGCAAGTTTAAAACAGCAGTTTTATCGTGATTTCACAAAAAACCACCGTTTCGAACGAAAGAAACCTGAATTTATCAGTTTGAATAGTTAAAAACAGCGTTTTTCTATGTTTTTGCAAGTTTAAAACAGCAATTTTATCGTCATTTCTCATAAATCGCCGTTTCACACGAAAGAAACATGAATTTGTCAGTTTGAATAGTTGAAAACAGCGTTTTTCTATGTTTTTGCAAGTTTAAAACAGCAATTTTATCGTCATTTCTCATAAATCGCCGTTTCACACGAAAGAAACATGAATTTGTCAGTTTGAATAGTTCAAAACAGCGTTTTTCTATGTTTTTGCAAGTTTAATACAGCAATTTTATCGTCATTTCTCATAAATCGCCGTTTCACACGAAAGAAACATGAATTTGTCAATTTGAATAGTTCAAAACAGCGTTTTTCTATGTTTTTCAAGTTTAAAACAGCAGTTTTATCGTGATTTCACAAAAATCCAAAGTTTAGAACGAAAGAAACCTGAATTTATCAGTTTGAATAGTTAAAAACAGCGTTTTTGCATGTTTAAAACAGCAATTTTATCGTCGTTTCTCATAAATCCCCGTTTCACACGAAAAAAACATGAATTTGTCAGTTTGAATAGTTCAAAACAGCGTTTTTCTATGTTTTTGCAAGTTTAAAACAGCAATTTTATCGTCATTTCTCATAAATCGCCGTTTCACACGAAAGAAACATGAATTTGTCAGTTTGAATAGTTCAAAACAGCGTTTTTCTATGTTTTTGCAAGTTTAAAACAGCAGTTTTATCGTGATTTCACAAAAAACCACCGTTTCGAACGAAAGAAACCTGAATTTATCAGTTTGAATAGTTATAAACAGTGTTTTTCTATGTTTTTGCAAGTTTAAAACAGCAATTTTATCGTCATTTCTCATAAATCGCCGTTTCACATGAAAGAAACACGAATTTATCAGTTTGAATAGTTGAAAACAGCGTTTTTCTATGTTTTTGCAAGTTTAAAACAGCAATTTTATCGTCATTTCTCATAAATCGCCGTTTCACACGAAAGAAACATGATTTTGTCAGTTTGAATAGTTCAAAACAGCGTTTTTCTATGTTTTTGCAAGTTTAAAACAGCAATTTTATCGTCATTTCTCATAAATCGCCGTTTCGCACGAAAAAAACATGAATTTATCAGTTTGAATAGTTGAAAACAGCGTTTTTCTATGTTTTTGCAAGTTTAAAACAGCAATTTTATCGTCATTTCCCATAAATCTCCGTTTCACACGAAAGAAACAAGAATTTGTCAGTTTGAATAGTTCAAAACAGCGTTTTTCTATGTTTTTGCAAGTTTAAAACAGCAGTTTTATCGTGATTTCACAAAAATCCACCGTTTCGAACGATAGAAACCTGAATTTATCAGTTTGAATAGTTAAAAACAGCGTTTTTCTATGTTTTTGCAAGTTTAAAACAGCAATTTTATCGCCGTTTCTCATTAATCGCCGTTTCACACGAAAGAAACATGAATTTGTCAGTTTGAATAGTTCAAAACAGCGTTTTTGTATGTTTTTGCAAGTTTAAAACAGCAATTATATCGTCATTCTCATAAATCGCCGTTTCACACGAAAGAAACATGAATTTGTCAGTTTGAATAGTTCAAAACAGCGTTTTTCTAAGTTTTTGCAAGTTTAAAACAGCAGTTTTATCGTGATTTCACAAAAAACCACCGTTTCGAACGAAAGAAACCTGAATTTATCAGTTTGAATAGTTAAAAACAGCGTTTTTTCTATGTTTTTGCAAGTTTAAAACAGCAATTTTATCGTCATTTCTCATAAATCGCCGTTTCACACGAAAGAAACATGAATTTGTCAGTTTGAATAGTTGAAAACAGCGTTTTTCTATGTTTTTGCAAGTTTAAAACAGCAATTTTATCGTCATTTCTCATAAATCGCCGTTTCACACGAAAGAAACATGAATTTGTCAGTTTGAATAGTTCAAAACAGCGTTTTTCTATGTTTTTGCAAGTTTAATACAGCAATTTTATCGTCATTTCTCATAAATCGCCGTTTCACACGAAAGAAACATGAATTTGTCAATTTGAATAGTTCAAAACAGCGTTTTTCTATGTTTTTCAAGTTTAAAACAGCAGTTTTATCGTGATTTCACAAAAATCCAAAGTTTAGAACGAAAGAAACCTGAATTTATCAGTTTGAATAGTTAAAAACAGCGTTTTTGCATGTTTAAAACAGCAATTTTATCGTCGTTTCTCATAAATCCCCGTTTCACACGAAAAAAACATGAATTTGTCAGTTTGAATAGTTCAAAACAGCGTTTTTCTATGTTTTTGCAAGTTTAAAACAGCAATTTTATCGTCATTTCTCATAAATCGCCGTTTCACACGAAAGAAACATGAATTTGTCAGTTTGAATAGTTCAAAACAGCGTTTTTCTATGTTTTTGCAAGTTTCAAACAGCAGTTTTATCGTGATTTCACAAAAAACCACCGTTTCGAACGAAAGAAACCTGAATTTATCAGTTTGAATAGTTATAAACAGTGTTTTTCTATGTTTTTGCAAGTTTAAAACAGCAATTTTATCGTCATTTCTCATAAATCGCCGTTTCACATGAAAGAAACACGAATTTATCAGTTTGAATAGTTGAAAACAGCGTTTTTCTATGTTTTTGCAAGTTTAAAACAGCAATTTTATCGTCATTTCTCATAAATCGCCGTTTCACACGAAAGAAACATGATTTTGTCAGTTTGAATAGTTCAAAACAGCGTTTTTCTATGTTTTTGCAAGTTTAAAACAGCATATTTATCGTCATTTCTCATAAATCGCCGTTTCGCACGAAAAAAACATGAATTTATCAGTTTGAATAGTTGAAAACAGCGTTTTTCTATGTTTTTGCAAGTTTAAAACAGCAATTTTATCGTCATTTCCCATAAATCTCCGTTTCACACGAAAGAAACAAGAATTTGTCAGTTTGAATAGTTCAAAACAGCGTTTTTCTATGTTTTTGCAAGTTTAAAACAGCAGTTTTATCGTGATTTCACAAAAATCCACCGTTTCGAACGATAGAAACCTGAATTTATCAGTTTGAATAGTTAAAAACAGCGTTTTTCTATGTTTTTGCAAGTTTAAAACAGCAATTTTATAGCCGTTTCTCATTAATCGCCGTTTCACACGAAAGAAACATGAATTTGTCAGTTTGAATAGTTCAAAACAGCGTTTTTGTATGTTTTTGCAAGTTTAAAACAGCAATTATATCGTCATTTCTCATAAATCGCCGTTTCACACGAAAGAAACATGAATTTGTCAGTTTGAATAGTTCAAAACAGCGTTTTTCTATGTTTTTGCAAGTTTAAAACAGCAGTTTTATCGTGATTTCACAAAAAACCACCGTTTCGAACGAAAGAAACCTGAATTTATCAGTTTGAATAGTTAAAAACAGCGTTTTTCTATGTTTTTGCAAGTTTAAAACAGCAATTTTATCGTCATTTCTCATAAATCGCCGTTTCACACGAAAGAAACATGAATTTGACAGTTTGAATAGTTCAAAACAGCGTTTTTTCTATGTTTTTGCAAGTTTAAAACAGCAATTTTATCGTCATTTCTCATAAATCGCCGTTTCACACGAAAGAAACATGAATTTGTTAGTTTGAATAGTTTAAAACAGCGTTTTTCTATGTTTTTGCAAGTTTAAAACAGCAGTTTTATCGTGATTTCACAAAAATCCGCCGTTTCGAACGAAAGAAACCTGAATTTATCAGTTTGAATAGTTAAAAACAGCGTTTTTTCTATGTTTTTGCAAGTTTAAAACAGCAATTTTATCGTCATTTCTCATAAAACGCCGTTTCACACGAAAGAAACATGAATTTGTCAGTTTGAATAGTTCAAAACAGCGTTTTTTCTATGTTTTTGCAAGTTTAAAACAGCAATTTTATCGTCATTTCTCATAAATCGCCGTTTCACACGAAAGAAACATGATTTTGTCAGTTTGAATATTTCAAAACAGCGTTTTTCTATGTTTTTGCAAGTTTAAAACAGTAATTTTATCGTCATTTCTCATAAATCGCCGTTTCGCACGAAAGAAACATGAATTTATTAGTTTGAATAGTTGAAAACAGCGTTTTTTCTATGTTTTTGCAAGTTTAAAACAGCTATTTTATCGTCATTTCTCATAAATCGCCGTTTCACACGAAAGAAACATGACTTTGTCAGTTTGAATAGTTCAAAACAGCGTTTTTCTATGTTTTTGCAAGTTTAAAACAGCAATTTTATCGTCATTTCTCATAAATCGCCGTTTCACACGAAAGAAACATGATTTTGTCAGTTTGAATAGTTAAAAACAGCGTTTTTCTATGTTTTTGCAAGTTTAAAACAGCAATTTTATCGTCATTTCTCATAAATCGCCGTTTCACATGAAAGAAACACGAATTTATCAGTTTGAATAGTTTAAAACAGCGTTTTTCTATGTTTTTGCAAGTTTAAAACAGCAATTTTATCGTCATTTCTCATAAATCGCCGTTTCACATGAAAGAAACACGAATTTATCAGTTTGAATAGTTTAAAACAGCGTTTTTCTATGTTTTTGCAAGTTTAAAACAGCAATTTTATCGTCATTTCTCATAAATCGCCGTTTCACACGAAAGAAACATGATTTTGTCAGTTTGAATAGTTCAAAACAGCGTTTTTCTATGTTTTTGCAAGTTTAAAACAGCAATTTTATCGTCATTTCTCATAAATCGCCGTTTCGCACGAAAAAAACATGAATTTATCAGTTTGAATAGTTGAAAACAGCGTTTTTCTATGTTTTTGCAAGTTTAAAACAGCAATTTTATCGTCATTTCCCATAAATCTCCGTTTCACACGAAAGAAACAAGAATTTGTCAGTTTGAATAGTTCAAAACAGCGTTTTTCTATGTTTTTGCAAGTTTAAAACAGCAGTTTTATCGTGATTTCACAAAAATCCACCGTTTCGAACGATAGAAACCTGAATTTATCAGTTTGAATAGTTAAAAACAGCGTTTTTCTATGTTTTTGCAAGTTTAAAACAGCAATTTTATCGCCGTTTCTCATTAATCGCCGTTTCACACGAAAGAAACATGAATTTGTCAGTTTGAATAGTTCAAAACAGCGTTTTTGTATGTTTTTGCAAGTTTAAAACAGCAATTATATCGTCATTTCTCATAAATCGCCGTTTCACACGAAAGAAACATGAATTTGTCAGTTTGAATAGTTCAAAACAGCGTTTTTCTATGTTTTTGCAAGTTTAAAACAGCAGTTTTATCGTGATTTCACAAAAAACCACCGTTTCGAACGAAAGAAACCTGAATTTATCAGTTTGAATAGTTAAAAACAGCGTTTTTCTATGTTTTTGCAAGTTTAAAACAGCAATTTTATCGTCATTTCTCATAAATCGCCGTTTCACATGAAAGAAACATGAATTTGACAGTTTGAATAGTTCAAAACAGCGTTTTTCTATGTTTTTGCAAGTTTAAAACAGCAATTTTATCGTCATTTCTCATAAATCGCCGTTTCACACGAAAGAAACATGAATTTGTTAGTTTGAATAGTTTAAAACAGCGTTTTTCTATGTTTTTGCAAGTTTAAAACAGCAGTTTTATCGTGATTTCACAAAAATCCGCCGTTTCGAACGAAAGAAACCTGAATTTATCAGTTTGAATAGTTCAAAACAGCGTTTTTCTATGTTTTTGCAAGTTCAAAACAGCAATTTTATCGTCATTTCTCATAAATCGCCGTTTCGCACGAAAAAAACATGAATTTATCAGTTTGAATAGTTGAAAACAGCGTTTTTCTATGTTTTTGCAAGTTTAAAACAGCAATTTTATCGTCATTTCCCATAAATCTCCGTTTCACACGAAAGAAACAAGAATTTGTCAGTTTGAATAGTTCAAAACAGCGTTTTTTCTATGTTTTTGCAAGTTTAAAACAGCAGTTTTATCGTGATTTCACAAAAATCCACCGTTTCGAACGATAGAAACCTGAATTTATCAGTTTGAATAGTTAAAAACAGCGTTTTTCTATGTTTTTGCAAGTTTAAAACAGCAATTTTATCGCCGTTTCTCATTAATCGCCGTTTCACACGAAAGAAACATGAATTTGTCAGTTTGAATAGTTCAAAACAGCGTTTTTGTATGTTTTTGCAAGTTTAAAACAGCAATTATATCGTCATTTCTCATAAATCGCCGTTTCACACGAAAGAAACATGAATTTGTCAGTTTTAATAGTTCAAAACAGCGTTTTTCTATGTTTTTGCAAGTTTAAAACAGCAGTTTTATCGTGATTTCACAAAAAACCACCGTTTCGAACGAAAGAAACCTGAATTTATCAGTTTGAATAGTTAAAAACAGCGTTTTTCTATGTTTTTGCAAGTTTAAAACAGCAATTTTATCGTCATTTCTCATAAATCGCCGTTTCACACGAAAGAAACATGAATTTGACAGTTTGAATAGTTCAAAACAGCGTTTTTCTATGTTTTTGCAGGTTTAAAACAGCAATTTTATCGTCATTTCTCATAAATCGCCGTTTCACACGAAAGAAACATGAATTTGTTAGTTTGAATAGTTTAAAACAGCGTTTTTCTATGTTTTTGCAAGTTTAAAACAGCAGTTTTATCGTGATTTCACAAAAATCCGCCGTTTCGAACGAAAGAAACCTGAATTTATCAGTTTGAATAGTTAAAAACAGCGTTTTTCTATGTTTTTGCAAGTTTAAAACAGCAATTTTATCGTCATTTCTCATAAATCGCCGTTTCACACGAAAGAAACATGATTTTGTCAGTTTGAATATTTCAAAACAGCGTTTTTCTATGTTTTTGCAAGTTTAAAACAGTAATTTTATCGTCATTTCTCATAAATCGCCGTTTCGCACGAAAGAAACATGAATTTATTAGTTTGAATAGTTGAAAACAGCGTTTTTTCTATGTTTTTGCAAGTTTAAAACAGCTATTTTATCGTCATTTCTCATAAATCGCCGTTTCACACGAAAGAAACATGACTTTGTCAGTTTGAATAGTTCAAAACAGCGTTTTTCTATGTTTTTGCAAGTTTAAAACAGCAATTTTATCGTCATTTCTCATAAATCGCCGTTTCACACGAAAGAAACATGATTTTGTCAGTTTGAATAGTTCAAAACAGCGTTTTTCTATGTTTTTGCAAGTTTAAAACAGCAATTTTATCGCCATTTCTCATAAATCACCGTTTCGCAAGAAAGAAACTTGAATTTATCAGTTTGAATAGTTGAAAACAGCTTTTTTCTATGTTTTTGCAAGTTTAAAACAGCAATTTTATCATCATTTCTCATAAATCGCCGTTTCACACAAAAGAAACATGAATTTGTCAGTTTGAATAGTTCAAAACAGCGTTTTTCTATGTTTTTGCAAGTTTAAAACAGCAATTTTATCGTCATTTCTCATAAATCGCCGTTTCACACGAAAGAAACATGAATTTGTCAGTTTGAATAGTTCAAAACAGCGTTTTTCTATGTTTTTGCAAGTTTAAAACAGCAATTTTATCGTCATTTCTCATAAATCGCCATTTCACACGAAAGAAACATGAATTTGTCAGCTTGAATAGTTCAAAACAGCGTTTTTCTATGTTTTTGCAAGTTTAAAACAACAGTTTTATCGTGATTTCACAAAACTCCACCGTTTCGAACGAAAGAAACCTAAATTTATCAGTTTGAATAGTTAAAAACAGCGTTTTTCTATGTTTTTGCAAGTTTAAAACAGCAATTTTATCGTCATTTCTCATAAATCGCCGTTTCACACGAAAGAAACATGAATTTGTCAGTTTGAATAGTTCAAAACAGCGTTTTTCTATGTTTTTGCAAGTTTAAAACAGCAGTTTTATCGTGATTTCACAAAAATCCACCGTTTCGAACGAAAGAAACCTGAATTTATCAGTTTGAATAGTTAAAAACAGCGTTTTTCTATGTTTTTGCAAGTTTAAAACAGCAATTTTATCGTCATTTCTCATAAATCGCCGTTTCACACGAAAGAAACATGATTTTGTCAGTTTGAATATTTCAAAACAGCGTTTTTCTATGTTTTTGCAAGTTTAAAACAGTAATTTTATCGTCATTTCTCATAAATCGCCGTTTCGCACGAAAGAAACATGAATTTATTAGTTTGAATAGTTGAAAACAGCGTTTTTTCTAGGTTTTTGCAAGTTTAAAACAGCAATTTTATCGTCATTTCTCATAAATCGCCGTTTCACATGAAAGAAACATGAATTTGTCAGTTTGAATAGTTCAAAACAGCGTTTTTTTATGTTTTTGCAAGTTTAAAACAGCAATTTTATCGTCATTTCTCATAAATCGCCGTTTCACACGAAAGAAACATGAATTTGTCAGTTTGAATAGTTCAAAACAGCGTTTTTCTATGTTTTTGCAAGTTTAAAACAGCAATTTTATCGTCATTTCTCATAAATCTCCATTTCACACGAAAGAAACATGAATTTGTCAGCTTGAATAGTTCAAAACAGCGTTTTTCTATGTTTTTGCAAGTTTAAAACAACAGTTTTATCGTGATTTCACAAAAATCCACCGTTTTGAACGAAAGAAACCTAAATTTATCAGTTTGAATAGTTAAAAACAGCGTTTTTCTATGTTTTTGCAAGTTTAAAACAGCAATTTTATCGTCATTTCTCATAAATCGCCGTTTCACACGAAAGAAACATGAATTTGACAGTTTGAATAGTTCAAAACAGCGTTTTTCTATGTTTTTGCAAGTTTAAAACAGCAATTTTATCGTCATTTTTCATAAATCGCCGTTTCACACGAAAGAAACATGAATTTGTCAGTTTGAATAGTTCAAAACAGCGTTTTTCTATGTTTTTGCAAGTTTAAAACAGCAATTTTATCGTTATTTCTCATAAATCTCCATTTCACACGAAAGAAACATGAATTTGTCAGCTTGAATAGTTCAAAACAGCGTTTTTCTATGTTTTTGCAAGTTTAAAACAACAGTTTTATCGTGATTTCACAAAAATCCACCGTTTTGAACGAAAGAAACCTAAATTTATCAGTTTGAATAGTTAAAAACAGCGTTTTTCTATGTTTTTGCAAGTTTAAAACAGCAATTTTATCGTCATTTCTCATAAATCGCCGTTTCACACGAAAGAAACATGAATTTGACAGTTTGAATAGTTCAAAACAGCGTTTTTCTATGTTTTTGCAAGTTTAAAACAGCAATTTTATCGTCATTTTTCATAAATCGCCGTTTCACACGAAAGAAACATGAATTTGTCAGTTTGAATAGTTCAAAACAGCGTTTTTCTATGTTTTTGCAAGTTTAAAACAGCAGTTTTATCGTGATTTCACAAAAATCCGCCGTTTCGAACGAAAGAAACCTGAATTTATCAGTTTGAATAGTTCAAAACAGCGTTTTTCTATGTTTTTGCAAGTTCAAAACAGCAATTTTATCGTCATTTCTCATAAATCGCCGTTTCGCACGAAAAAAACATGAATTTATCAGTTTGAATAGTTGAAAACAGCGTTTTTCTATGTTTTTGCAAGTTTAAAACAGCAATTTTATCGTCATTTCCCATAAATCTCCGTTTCACACGAAAGAAACAAGAATTTGTCAGTTTGAATAGTTCAAAACAGCGTTTTTCTATGTTTTTGCAAGTTTAAAACAGCAGTTTTATCGTGATTTCACAAAAATCCACCGTTTCGAACGATAGAAACCTGAATTTATCAGTTTGAATAGTTAAAAACAGCGTTTTTCTATGTTTTTGCAAGTTTAAAACAGCAATTTTATCGCCGTTTCTCATTAATCGCCGTTTCACACGAAAGAAACATGAATTTGTCAGTTTGAATAGTTCAAAACAGCGTTTTTGTATGTTTTTGCAAGTTTAAAACAGCAATTATATCGTCATTTCTCATAAATCGCCGTTTCACACGAAAGAAACATGAATTTGTCAGTTTGAATAGTTCAAAACAGCGTTTTTCTATGTTTTTGCAAGTTTAAAACAGCAGTTTTATCGTGATTTCACAAAAAACCACCGTTTCGAACGAAAGAAACCTGAATTTATCAGTTTGAATAGTTAAAAACAGCGTTTTTCTATGTTTTTGCAAGTTTAAAACAGCAATTTTATCGTCATTTCTCATAAATCGCCGTTTCACACGAAAGAAACATGAATTTGACAGTTTGAATAGTTCAAAACAGCGTTTTTCTATGTTTTTGCAGGTTTAAAACAGCAATTTTATCGTCATTTCTCATAAATCGCCGTTTCACACGAAAGAAACATGAATTTGTTAGTTTGAATAGTTTAAAACAGCGTTTTTCTATGTTTTTGCAAGTTTAAAACAGCAGTTTTATCGTGATTTCACAAAAATCCGCCGTTTCGAACGAAAGAAACCTGAATTTATCAGTTTGAATAGTTAAAAACAGCGTTTTTCTATGTTTTTGCAAGTTTAAAACAGCAATTTTATCGTCATTTCTCATAAATCGCCGTTTCACACGAAAGAAACATGATTTTGTCAGTTTGAATATTTCAAAACAGCGTTTTTTCTATGTTTTTGCAAGTTTAAAACAGTAATTTTATCGTCATTTCTCATAAATCGCCGTTTCGCACGAAAGAAACTTGAATTTATTAGTTTGAATAGTTGAAAACAGCGTTTTTTCTATGTTTTTGCAAGTTTAAAACAGCTATTTTATCGTCATTTCTCATAAATCGCCGTTTCACACGAAAGAAACATGACTTTGTCAGTTTGAATAGTTCAAAACAGCGTTTTTCTATGTTTTTGCAAGTTTAAAACAGCAATTTTATCGTCATTTCTCATAAATCGCCGTTTCACACGAAAGAAACATGATTTTGTCAGTTTGAATAGTTCAAAACAGCGTTTTTCTATGTTTTTGCAAGTTTAAAACAGCAATTTTATCGCCATTTCTCATAAATCACCGTTTCGCAAGAAAGAAACTTGAATTTATCAGTTTGAATAGTTGAAAACAGCTTTTTTCTATGTTTTTGCAAGTTTAAAACAGCAATTTTATCATCATTTCTCATAAATCGCCGTTTCACACAAAAGAAACATGAATTTGTCAGTTTGAATAGTTCAAAACAGCGTTTTTCTATGTTTTTGCAAGTTTAAAACAGCAATTTTATCGTCATTTCTCATAAATCGCCGTTTCACACGAAAGAAACATGAATTTGTCAGTTTGAATAGTTCAAAACAGCGTTTTTCTATGTTTTTGCAAGTTTAAAACAGCAATTTTATCGTCATTTCTCATAAATCGCCATTTCACACGAAAGAAACATGAATTTGTCAGCTTGAATAGTTCAAAACAGCGTTTTTCTATGTTTTTGCAAGTTTAAAACAACAGTTTTATCGTGATTTCACAAAACTCCACCGTTTCGAACGAAAGAAACCTAAATTTATCAGTTTGAATAGTTAAAAACAGCGTTTTTCTATGTTTTTGCAAGTTTAAAACAGCAATTTTATCGTCATTTCTCATAAATCGCCGTTTCACACGAAAGAAACATGAATTTGTCAGTTTGAATAGTTCAAAACAGCGTTTTTCTATGTTTTTGCAAGTTTAAAACAGCAGTTTTATCGTGATTTCACAAAAATCCACCGTTTCGAACGAAAGAAACCTGAATTTATCAGTTTGAATAGTTAAAAACAGCGTTTTTCTATGTTTTTGCAAGTTTAAAACAGCAATTTTATCGTCATTTCTCATAAATCGCCGTTTCACACGAAAGAAACATGATTTTGTCAGTTTGAATATTTCAAAACAGCGTTTTTCTATGTTTTTGCAAGTTTAAAACAGTAATTTTATCGTCATTTCTCATAAATCGCCGTTTCGCACGAAAGAAACATGAATTTATTAGTTTGAATAGTTGAAAACAGCGTTTTTTTCTAGGTTTTTGCAAGTTTAAAACAGCAATTTTATCGTCATTTCTCATAAATCGCCGTTTCACATGAAAGAAACATGAATTTGTCAGTTTGAATAGTTCAAAACAGCGTTTTTTTATGTTTTTGCAAGTTTAAAACAGCAATTTTATCGTCATTTCTCATAAATCGCCGTTTCACACGAAAGAAACATGAATTTGTCAGTTTGAATAGTTCAAAACAGCGTTTTTCTATGTTTTTGCAAGTT
The DNA here is from genome assembly GCA_963942605.1 of Poecilus cupreus. Taxonomy (NCBI): domain Eukaryota; kingdom Metazoa; phylum Arthropoda; class Insecta; order Coleoptera; family Carabidae; genus Poecilus; species Poecilus cupreus. The sequence continues at coordinate 24,271 of CAWWDY010001389.1, forward strand.
TAAAACAGCAATTTTATCGTCATTTCTCATAAATCTCCATTTCACACGAAAGAAACATGAATTTGTCAGCTTGAATAGTTCAAAACAGCGTTTTTTCTATGTTTTTGCAAGTTTAAAACAACAGTTTTATCGTGATTTCACAAAAATCCACCGTTTTGAACGAAAGAAACCTAAATTTATCAGTTTGAATAGTTAAAAACAGCGTTTTTCTATGTTTTTGCAAGTTTAAAACAGCAATTTTATCGTCATTTCTCATAAATCGCCGTTTCACACGAAAGAAACATGAATTTGACAGTTTGAATAGTTCAAAACAGCGTTTTTCTATGTTTTTGCAAGTTTAAAACAGCAATTTTATCGTCATTTTTCATAAATCGCCGTTTCACACGAAAGAAACATGAATTTGTCAGTTTGAATAGTTCAAAACAGCGTTTTTCTATGTTTTTGCAAGTTTAAAACAGCAATTTTATCGTCATTTCTCATAAATCTCCATTTCACACGAAAGAAACATGAATTTGTCAGCTTGAATAGTTCAAAACAGCGTTTTTCTATGTTTTTGCAAGTTTAAAACAACAGTTTTATCGTGATTTCACAAAAATCCACCGTTTTGAACGAAAGAAACCTAAATTTATCAGTTTGAATAGTTAAAAACAGCGTTTTTCTATGTTTTTGCAAGTTTAAAACAGCAATTTTATCGTCATTTCTCATAAATCGCCGTTTCACACGAAAGAAACATGAATTTGACAGTTTGAATATTTCAAAACAGCGTTTTTCTATGTTTTTGCAAGTTTAAAACAGCAATTTTATCGTCATTTTTCATAAATCGCCGTTTCACACGAAAGAAACATGAATTTGTCAGTTTGAATAGTTCAAAACAGCGTTTTTCTATGTTTTTGCAAGTTTAAAACAGCAGTTTTATCGTGATTTCACAAAAATCCGCCGTTTCGAACGAAAGAAACCTGAATTTATCAGTTTGAATAGTTCAAAACAGCGTTTTTTCTATGTTTTTGCAAGTTCAAAACAGCAATTTTATCGTCATTTCTCATAAATCGCCGTTTCGCACGAAAAAAACATGAATTTATCAGTTTGAATAGTTGAAAACAGCGTTTTTCTATGTTTTTGCAAGTTTAAAACAGCAATTTTATCGTCATTTCCCATAAATCTCCGTTTCACACGAAAGAAACAAGAATTTGTCAGTTTGAATAGTTCAAAACAGCGTTTTTCTATGTTTTTGCAAGTTTAAAACAGCAGTTTTATCGTGATTTCACAAAAATCCACCGTTTCGAACGATAGAAACCTGAATTTATCAGTTTGAATAGTTAAAAACAGCGTTTTTCTATGTTTTTGCAAGTTTAAAACAGCAATTTTATCGCCGTTTCTCATTAATCGCCGTTTCACACGAAAGAAACATGAATTTGTCAGTTTGAATAGTTCAAAACAGCGTTTTTGTATGTTTTTGCAAGTTTAAAACAGCAATTATATCGTCATTTCTCATAAATCGCCGTTTCACACGAAAGAAACATGAATTTGTCAGTTTGAATAGTTCAAAACAGCGTTTTTCTATGTTTTTGCAAGTTTAAAACAGCAGTTTTATCGTGATTTCACAAAAAACCACCGTTTCGAACGAAAGAAACCTGAATTTATCAGTTTGAATAGTTAAAAACAGCGTTTTTCTATGTTTTTGCAAGTTTAAAACAGCAATTTTATCGTCATTTCTCATAAATCGCCGTTTCACACGAAAGAAACATGAATTTGACAGTTTGAATAGTTCAAAACAGCGTTTTTCTATGTTTTTGCAGGTTTAAAACAGCAATTTTATCGTCATTTCTCATAAATCGCCGTTTCACACGAAAGAAACATGAATTTGTTAGTTTGAATAGTTTAAAACAGCGTTTTTCTATGTTTTTGCAAGTTTAAAACAGCAGTTTTATCGTGATTTCACAAAAATCCGCCGTTTCGAACGAAAGAAACCTGAATTTATCAGTTTGAATAGTTAAAAACAGCGTTTTTCTATGTTTTTGCAAGTTTAAAACAGCAATTTTATCGTCATTTCTCATAAATCGCCGTTTCACACGAAAGAAACATGATTTTGTCAGTTTGAATATTTCAAAACAGCGTTTTTCTATGTTTTTGCAAGTTTAAAACAGTAATTTTATCGTCATTTCTCATAAATCGCCGTTTCGCACGAAAGAAACATGAATTTATTAGTTTGAATAGTTGAAAACAGCGTTTTTTCTATGTTTTTGCAAGTTTAAAACAGCTATTTTATCGTCATTTCTCATAAATCGCCGTTTCACACGAAAGAAACATGACTTTGTCAGTTTGAATAGTTCAAAACAGCGTTTTTCTATGTTTTTGCAAGTTTAAAACAGCAATTTTATCGTCATTTCTCATAAATCGCCGTTTCACACGAAAGAAACATGATTTTGTCAGTTTGAATAGTTCAAAACAGCGTTTTTCTATGTTTTTGCAAGTTTAAAACAGCAATTTTATCGCCATTTCTCATAAATCACCGTTTCGCAAGAAAGAAACTTGAATTTATCAGTTTGAATAGTTGAAAACAGCTTTTTTCTATGTTTTTGCAAGTTTAAAACAGCAATTTTATCATCATTTCTCATAAATCGCCGTTTCACACAAAAGAAACATGAATTTGTCAGTTTGAATAGTTCAAAACAGCGTTTTTCTATGTTTTTGCAAGTTTAAAACAGCAATTTTATCGTCATTTCTCATAAATCGCCGTTTCACACGAAAGAAACATGAATTTGTCAGTTTGAATAGTTCAAAACAGCGTTTTTCTATGTTTTTGCAAGTTTAAAACAGCAATTTTATCGTCATTTCTCATAAATCGCCATTTCACACGAAAGAAACATGAATTTGTCAGCTTGAATAGTTCAAAACAGCGTTTTTCTATGTTTTTGCAAGTTTAAAACAACAGTTTTATCGTGATTTCACAAAACTCCACCGTTTCGAACGAAAGAAACCTAAATTTATCAGTTTGAATAGTTAAAAACAGCGTTTTTCTATGTTTTTGCAAGTTTAAAACAGCAATTTTATCGTCATTTCTCATAAATCGCCGTTTCACACGAAAGAAACATAAATTTGTCAGTTTGAATAGTTCAAAACAGCGTTTTTCTATGTTTTTGCAAGTTTAAAACAGCAGTTTTATCGTGATTTCACAAAAATCCACCGTTTCGAACGAAAGAAACCTGAATTTATCAGTTTGAATAGTTAAAAACAGCGTTTTTCTATGTTTTTGCAAGTTTAAAACAGCAATTTTATCGTCATTTCTCATAAATCGCCGTTTCACACGAAAGAAACATGATTTTGTCAGTTTGAATATTTCAAAACAGCGTTTTTCTATGTTTTTGCAAGTTTAAAACAGTAATTTTATCGTCATTTCTCATAAATCGCCGTTTCGCACGAAAGAAACATGAATTTATTAGTTTGAATAGTTGAAAACAGCGTTTTTTTCTAGGTTTTTGCAAGTTTAAAACAGCAATTTTATCGTCATTTCTCATAAATCGCCGTTTCACATGAAAGAAACATGAATTTGTCAGTTTGAATAGTTCAAAACAGCGTTTTTTTATGTTTTTGCAAGTTTAAAACAGCAATTTTATCGTCATTTCTCATAAATCGCCGTTTCACACGAAAGAAACATGAATTTGTCAGTTTGAATAGTTCAAAACAGCGTTTTTCTATGTTTTTGCAAGTTTAAAACAGCAATTTTATCGTCATTTCTCATAAATCTCCATTTCACACGAAAGAAACATGAATTTGTCAGCTTGAATAGTTCAAAACAGCGTTTTTCTATGTTTTTGCAAGTTTAAAACAACAGTTTTATCGTGATTTCACAAAAATCCACCGTTTTGAACGAAAGAAACCTAAATTTATCAGTTTGAATAGTTAAAAACAGCGTTCTTTCTATGTTTTTGCAAGTTTAAAACAGCAATTTTATCGTCATTTCTCATAAATCGCCGTTTCACACGAAAGAAACATGAATTTGACAGTTTGAATAGTTCAAAACAGCGTTTTTCTATGTTTTTGCAAGTTTAAAACAGCAATTTTATCGTCATTTTTCATAAATCGCCGTTTCACACGAAAGAAACATGAATTTGTCAGTTTGAATAGTTCAAAACAGCGTTTTTCTATGTTTTTGCAAGTTTAAAACAGCAGTTTTATCGTGATTTCACAAAAATCCGCCGTTTCGAACGAAAGAAACCTGAATTTATCAGTTTGAATAGTTCAAAACAGCGTTTTTCTATGTTTTTGCAAGTTCAAAACAGCAATTTTATCGTCATTTCTCACAAATCGCCGTTTCGCACGAAAAAAACATGAATTTATCAGTTTGAATAGTTGAAAACAGCGTTTTTCTATGTTTTTGCAAGTTTAAAACAGCAATTTTATCGTCATTTCCCATAAATCTCCGTTTCACACGAAAGAAACAAGAATTTGTCAGTTTGAATAGTTCAAAACAGCGTTTTTCTATGTTTTTGCAAGTTTAAAACAGCAGTTTTATCGTGATTTCACAAAAATCCACCGTTTCGAACGATAGAAACCTGAATTTATCAGTTTGAATAGTTAAAAACAGCGTTTTTCTATGTTTTTGCAAGTTTAAAACAGCAATTTTATCGCCGTTTCTCATTAATCGCCGTTTCACACGAAAGAAACATGAATTTGTCAGATTGAATAGTTCAAAACAGCGTTTTTGTATGTTTTTGCAAGTTTAAAACAGCAATTATATCGTCATTTCTCATAAATCGCCGTTTCACACGAAAGAAACATGAATTTGTCAGTTTGAATAGTTCAAAACAGCGTTTTTCTATGTTTTTGCAAGTTTAAAACAGCAGTTTTATCGTGATTTCACAAAAAACCACCGTTTCGAACGAAAGAAACCTGAATTTATCAGTTTGAATAATTAAAAACAGCGTTTTTCTATGTTTTTGCAAGTTTAAAACAGCAATTTTATCGTCATTTCTCATAAATCGCCGTTTCACACGAAAGAAACATGAATTTGACAGTTTGAATAGTTCAAAACAGCGTTTTTCTATGTTTTTGCAGGTTTAAAACAGCAATTTTATCGTCATTTCTCATAAATCGCCGTTTCACACGAAAGAAACATGAATTTGTTAGTTTGAATAGTTTAAAACAGCGTTTTTCTATGTTTTTGCAAGTTTAAAACAGCAGTTTTATCGTGATTTCACAAAAATCCGCCGTTTCGATTGAAAGAAACCTGAATTTATCAGTTTGAATAGTTAAAAACAGCGTTTTTCTATGTTTTTGCAAGTTTAAAACAGCAATTTTATCGTCATTTCTCATAAATCGCCGTTTCACACGAAAGAAACATGATTTTGTCAGTTTGAATATTTCAAAACAGCGTTTTTCTATGTTTTTGCAAGTTTAAAACAGTAATTTTATCGTCATTTCTCATAAATCGCCGTTTCGCACGAAAGAAACATGAATTTATTAGTTTGAATAGTTGAAAACAGCGTTTTTTCTATGTTTTTGCAAGTTTAAAACAGCTATTTTATCGTCATTTCTCATAAATCGCCGTTTCACACGAAAGAAACATGACTTTGTCAGTTTGAATAGTTCAAAACAGCGTTTTTCTATGTTTTTGCAAGTTTAAAACAGCAATTTTATCGTCATTTCTCATAAATCGCCGTTTCACACGAAAGAAACATGATTTTGTCAGTTTGAATAGTTCAAAACAGCGTTTTTCTATGTTTTTGCAAGTTTAAAACAGCAATTTTATCGCCATTTCTCATAAATCACCGTTTCGCAAGAAAGAAACTTGAATTTATCAGTTTGAATAGTTGAAAACAGCTTTTTTCTATGTTTTTGCAAGTTTAAAACAGCAATTTTATCATCATTTCTCATAAATCGCCGTTTCACACGAAAGAAACATGAATTTGTCAGTTTGAATAGTTCAAAACAGCGTTTTTCTATGTTTTTGCAAGTTTAAAACAGCAATTTTATCGTCATTTCTCATAAATCGCCGTTTCACACGAAAGAAACATGAATTTGTCAGTTTGAATAGTTCAAAACAGCGTTTTTCTATGTTTTTGCAAGTTTAAAACAGCAATTTTATCGTCATTTCTCATAAATCGCCATTTCACACGAAAGAAACATGAATTTGTCAGCTTGAATAGTTCAAAACAGCGTTTTTCTATGTTTTTGCAAGTTTAAAACAACAGTTTTATCGTGATTTCACAAAAATCCACCGTTTCGAACGAAAGAAACCTAAATTTATCAGTTTGAATAGTTAAAAACAGCGTTTTTCTATGTTTTTGCAAGTTTAAAACAGCAATTTTATCGTCATTTCTCATAAATCGCCGTTTCACACGAAAGAAACATGAATTTGTCAGTTTGAATAGTTCAAAACAGCGTTTTTCTATGTTTTTGCAAGTTTAAAACAGCAGTTTTATCGTGATTTCACAAAAATCAACCGTTTCGAACGAAAGAAACCTGAATTTATCAGTTTGAATAGTTAAAAACAGCGTTTTTCTATGTTTTTGCAAGTTTAAAACAGCAATTTTATCGTCATTTCTCATAAATCGCCGTTTCACACGAAAGAAACATGATTTTGTCAGTTTGAATATTTCAAAACAGCGTTTTTCTATGTTTTTGCAAGTTTAAAACAGTAATTTTATCGTCATTTCTCATAAATCGCCGTTTCGCACGAAAGAAACATGAATTTATTAGTTTGAATAGTTGAAAACAGCGTTTTTTCTAGGTTTTTGCAAGTTTAAAACAGCAATTTTATCGTCATTTCTCATAAATCGCCGTTTCACATGAAAGAAACATGAATTTGTCAGTTTGAATAGTTCAAAACAGCGTTTTTTTATGTTTTTGCAAGTTTAAAACAGCAATTTTATCGTCATTTCTCATAAATCGCCGTTTCACACAAAAGAAACATGAATTTGTCAGTTTGAATAGTTCAAAACAGCGTTTTTCTATGTTTTTGCAAGTTTAAAACAGCAATTTTATCGTCATTTCTCATAAATCGCCATTTCACACGAAAGAAACATGAATTTGTCAGCTTGAATAGTTCAAAACAGCGTTTTTCTATGTTTTTGCAAGTTTAAAACAACAGTTTTATCGTGATTTCACAAAAATCCACCGTTTTGAACGAAAGAAACCTAAATTTATCAGTTTGAATAGTTAAAAACAGCGTTTTTCTATGTTTTTGCAAGTTTAAAACAGCAATTTTATCGTCATTTCTCATAAATCGCCGTTTCACACGAAAGAAACATGAATTTGACAGTTTGAATAGTTCAAAACAGCGTTTTTCTATGTTTTTGCAAGTTTAAAACAGCAATTTTATCGTCATTTTTCATAAATCGCCGTTTCACACGAAAGAAACATGAATTTGTCAGTTTGAATAGTTCAAAACAGCGTTTTTCTATGTTTTTGTAAGTTTAAAACAGCAGTTTTATCGTGATTTCACAAAAATCCACCGTTTCGAACGAAAGAAACCTGAATTTATCAGTTTGAATAGTTTAAAAACAGCGTTTTTCTATGTTTTTGCAAGTTTAAAACAGCAATTTTATCGTCATTTCTCATAAATCGCCGTTTCACACGAAAGAAACATGAATTTGTCAGTTTGAATAGTTCAAAACAGCGTTTTTCTATGTTTTTGCAAGTTTAAAACAGCAATTTTATCGTCATTTCTCATAAATCGCCGTTTCACACGAAAGAAACATGAATTTGTCAGTTTGAATAGTTCAAATCAGCGTTTTTCTATGTTTTTGCAAGTTTAAAACAGCAGTTTTATCGTCATTTCTCATAAATCGCCGTTTCACACGAAAGAAACATGAATTTATCAGTTTGAATAGTTAAAAACAGCGTTTTTCTATGTTTTTGCAAGTTTAAAACAGCAATTTTATCGCCATTTCTCATAAATCGCCGTTTCGCACGAAAGAAACTTGAATTTATCAGTTTGAATAGTTGAAAACAGCGTTTTTCTATGCTTTTGCAAGTTGAAAACAGCAATTTTATCGTCATTTCTCATAAATCGCCGTTTCACATGAAAGAAACATGAACTTTCAGTTTGAATAGTTCAAAACAGCGTTTTTTTATGTTTTTGCAAGTTTAAAACAGCAATTTTATCGTCATTTCTCATAAATCGCCGTTTCACACGAAAGAAACATGAATTTGTCAGTTTGAATAGTTCAAAACAGCGTTTTTCTATGTTTTTGCAAGTTTAAAACAGCAGTTTTATCGTGATTTCACAAAAATCCACCGTTTCGAACGAAAGAAACCTGAATTTATCAGTTTGAATAGTTAAAAACAGCGTTTTTCTATGTTTTTGCAAGTTTAAAACAGCAATTTTATCGTCATTTCTCATAAATCCCCGTTTCACACGAAAGAAACATGAATTTGTCAGTTTGAATAGTTCAAAACAGCGTTTTTCTATGTTTTTGCAAGTTTAAAACAGCAATTTTATCGTCATTTCTCATAAATCGCCGTTTCACACGAAAGAAACATGAATTTGTCAGTTTGAATAGTTCAAAACAGCGTTTTTCTATGTTTTTGCAAGTTTAAAACAGCAGTTTTATCGTCATTTCTCATAAATCGCCGTTTCACACGAAAGAAACATGAATTTGTCAGTTTGAATAGTTCAAAACAGCGTTTTTCTATGTTTTTGCAAGTTAAAAACAGCAATTTTATCGTCATTTCTCATAAATCGCCATTTCACACGAAAGAAACGTGAATTTGTCAGTTTGAATAGTTCAAAACAGCGTTTTTCTATGTTTTTGCAAGTTTAAAACAACAGTTTTATCGTCATTTCTCATAAATCGCCGTTTCACACGAAAGAAAAATGAATTTGTCAGTTTGAATAGTTCAAAACAGCGTTTTTCTATGTTTTTGCAAGTTTAAAACAGCAGTTTTATCGTGATTTCACAAAAATCCACCGTTTCGAACGAAAGAAACCTGAATTTATCAGTTTGAATAGTTAAAAACAGCGTTTTTCTATGTTTTTGCAAGTTTAAAACAGCAATTTTATCGTCATTTCTCATAAATCCCCGTTTCACACGAAAAAAACATGAATTTGTCAGTTTGAATAGTTCAAAACAGCGTTTTTGTATGTTTTTGCAAGTTTAAAACAGCAATTTTATCGTCATTTCTCATAAATCGCCGTTTCACACGAAAGAAACATGAATTTGTCAGTTTGAATAGTTCAAAACAGCGTTTTTCTATGTTTTTGCAAGTTTAAAACAGCAATTTTATCGTCATTTCTCATAAATCGCCGTTTCACACGAAAGAAACATGAATTTACCAGTTTGAATAGTTCAAAACAGCTTTTTTCTATGTTTTTGCAAGTTTAAAACAGCAATTTTATCATCATTTCTCATAAATCGCCGTTTCACACGAAAGAAACATGAATTTGTCAGTTTGAATAGTTCAAAACAGCGTTTTTCTATGTTTTTGCAAGTTTAAAACAGCAATTTTATCGTCATTTCTCATAAATCGCCGTTTCACACGAAAGAAACATGAATTTGTCAGTTTGAATAGTTCAAAACAGCGTTTTTCTATGTTTTTGCAAGTTTAAAACAGCAATTTTATCGTCATTTCTCATAAATCGCCATTTCACACGAAAGAAACATGAATTTGTCAGCTTGAATAGTTCAAAACAGCGTTTTTCTATGTTTTTGCAAGTTTAAAACAACAGTTTTATCGTGATTTCACAAAAATCCACCGTTTCGAACGAAAGAAACCTAAATTTATCAGTTTGAATAGTTAAAAACAGCGTTTTTCTATGTTTTTGCAAGTTTAAAACAGCAATTTTATCGTCATTTCTCATAAATCGCCGTTTCACACGAAAGAAACATGAATTTGTCAGTTTGAATAGTTCAAAACAGCGTTTTTCTATGTTTTTGCAAGTTTAAAACAGCAGTTTTATCGTGATTTCACAAAAATCCACCGTTTCGAACGAAAGAAACCTGAATTTATCAGTTTGAATAGTTAAAAACAGCGTTTTTCTATGTTTTTGCAAGTTTAAAACAGCAATTTTATCGTCATTTCTCATAAATCGCCGTTTCACACGAAAGAAACATGATTTTGTCAGTTTGAATATTTCAAAACAGCGTTTTTCTATGTTTTTGCAAGTTTAAAACAGTAATTTTATCGTCATTTCTCATAAATCGCCGTTTCGCACGAAAGAAACATGAATTTATTAGTTTGAATAGTTGAAAACAGCGTTTTTTCTAGGTTTTTGCAAGTTTAAAACAGCAATTTTATCGTCATTTCTCATAAATCGCCGTTTCACATGAAAGAAACATGAATTTGTCAGTTTGAATAGTTCAAAACAGCGTTTTTTTATGTTTTTGCAAGTTTAAAACAGCAATTTTATCGTCATTTCTCATAAATCGCCGTTTCACACAAAAGAAACATGAATTTGTCAGTTTGAATAGTTCAAAACAGCGTTTTTCTATGTTTTTGCAAGTTTAAAACAGCAATTTTATCGTCATTTCTCATAAATCGCCATTTCACACGAAAGAAACATGAATTTGTCAGCTTGAATAGTTCAAAACAGCGTTTTTCTATGTTTTTGCAAGTTTAAAACAACAGTTTTATCGTGATTTCACAAAAATCCACCGTTTTGAACGAAAGAAACCTAAATTTATCAGTTTGAATAGTTAAAAACAGCGTTTTTCTATGTTTTTGCAAGTTTAAAACAGCAATTTTATCGTCATTTCTCATAAATCGCCGTTTCACACGAAAGAAACATGAATTTGACAGTTTGAATAGTTCAAAACAGCGTTTTTCTATGTTTTTGCAAGTTTAAAACAGCAATTTTATCGTCATTTTTCATAAATCGCCGTTTCACACGAAAGAAACATGAATTTGTCAGTTTGAATAGTTCAAAACAGCGTTTTTCTATGTTTTTGTAAGTTTAAAACAGCAGTTTTATCGTGATTTCACAAAAATCCACCGTTTCGAACGAAAGAAACCTGAATTTATCAGTTTGAATAGTTAAAAACAGCGTTTTTCTATGTTTTTGCAAGTTTAAAACAGCAATTTTATCGTCATTTCTCATAAATCGCCGTTTCACACGAAAGAAACATGAATTTGTCAGTTTGAATAGTTCAAAACAGCGTTTTTCTATGTTTTTGCAAGTTTAAAACAGCAATTTTATCGTCATTTCTCATAAATCGCCGTTTCACACGAAAGAAACATGAATTTGTCAGTTTGAATAGTTCAAATCAGCGTTTTTCTATGTTTTTGCAAGTTTAAAACAGCAGTTTTATCGTCATTTCTCATAAATCGCCGTTTCACACGAAAGAAACATGAATTTATCAGTTTGAATAGTTAAAAACAGCGTTTTTCTATGTTTTTGCAAGTTTAAAACAGCAATTTTATCGCCATTTCTCATAAATCGCCGTTTCGCACGAAAGAAACTTGAATTTATCAGTTTGAATAGTTGAAAACAGCGTTTTTCTATGCTTTTGCAAGTTTAAAACAGCAATTTTATCGTCATTTCTCATAAATCGCCGTTTCACATGAAAGAAACATGAATTTTCAGTTTGAATAGTTCAAAACAGCGTTTTTTTATGTTTTTGCAAGTTTAAAACAGCAATTTTATCGTCATTTCTCATAAATCGCCGTTTCACACGAAAGAAACATGAATTTGTCAGTTTGAATAGTTCAAAACAGCGTTTTTCTATGTTTTTGCAAGTTTAAAACAGCAGTTTTATCGTGATTTCACAAAAATCCACCGTTTCGAACGAAAGAAACCTGAATTTATCAGTTTGAATAGTTAAAAACAGCGTTTTTCTATGTTTTTGCAAGTTTAAAACAGCAATTTTATCGTCATTTCTCATAAATCCCCGTTTCACACGAAAGAAACATGAATTTGTCAGTTTGAATAGTTCAAAACAGCGTTTTTCTATGTTTTTGCAAGTTTAAAACAGCAATTTTATCGTCATTTCTCATAAATCGCCGTTTCACACGAAAGAAACATGAATTTGTCAGTTTGAATAGTTCAAAACAGCGTTTTTCTATGTTTTTGCAAGTTTAAAACAGCAGTTTTATCGTCATTTCTCATAAATCGCCGTTTCACACGAAAGAAACATGAATTTGTCAGTTTGAATAGTTCAAAACAGCGTTTTTCTATGTTTTTGCAAGTTTAAAACAGCAATTTTATCGTCATTTCTCATAAATCGCCATTTCACACGAAAGAAACGTGAATTTGTCAGTTTGAATAGTTCAAAACAGCGTTTTTCTATGTTTTTGCAAGTTTAAAACAACAGTTTTATCGTCATTTCTCATAAATCGCCGTTTCACACGAAAGAAAAATGAATTTGTCAGTTTGAATAGTTCAAAACAGCGTTTTTCTATGTTTTTGCAAGTTTAAACAGCAGTTTTATCGTGATTTCACAAAAATTCACCGTTTCGAACGAAAGAAACCTGAATTTATCAGTTTGAATAGTTAAAAACAGCGTTTTTCTATGTTTTTGCAAGTTTAAAACAGCAATTTTATCGTCATTTCTCATAAATCCCCGTTTCACACGAAAAAAACATGAATTTGTCAGTTTGAATAGTTCAAAACAGCGTTTTTGTATGTTTTTGCAAGTTTAAAACAGCAATTTTATTGTCATTTCTCATAAATCGCCGTTTCACACGAAAGAAACATGAATTTGTCAGTTTGAATAGTTCAAAACAGCGTTTTTCTATGTTTTTGCAAGTTTAAAACAGCAATTTTATCGTCATTTCTCATAAATCGCCGTTTCACACGAAAGAAACATGAATTTACCAGTTTGAATAGTTCAAAACAGCGTTTTTCTATGTTTTTGCAAGTTTAAAACAGCAATTTTATCGTCATTTCTCATAAATCGCCATTTCACACGAAAGAAACATGAATTTGTCAGTTTGAATAGTTCAAAACAGCGTTTTTCTATGTTTTTGCAAGTTTAAAACAACAGTTTTATCGTGATTTCACAAAAATCAACCGTTTCGAACGAAAGAAACCTGAATTTATCAGTTTGAATAGTTAAAAACAGCGTTTTTCTATGTTTTTGCAAGTTTAAAACAGCAATTTTATCGTCATTTCTCATAAATCGCCGTTTCACACGAAAGAAACATGAATTTGACAGTTTGAATAGTTCAAAACAGCGTTTTTCTATGTTTTTGCAAGTTTAAAACAGCAATTTTATCGTCATTTCTCATAAAATCGCCGTTTCACACGAAAGAAACATGAATTTGTCAATTTGAATAGTTCAAAACAGCGTTTTTCTATGTTTTTGCAAGTTTAAAACAGCAGTTTTATCGTGATTTCACAAAAATCCACCGTTTAGAACGAAAGAAACCTGAATTTATCAGTTTGAATAGTTAAAAACAGCGTTTTTCTATGTTTTTGCAAGTTTAAAACAGCAATTTTATCGTCATTTCTCATAAATCGCCGTTTCACACGAAAGAAACATGATTTTGTCAGTTTGAATATTTCAAAACAGCGTTTTTTTTTGTTTTTGCAAGTTTAAAACAGTAATTTTATCGTCATTTCTCATAAATCGCCGTTTCGCACGAAAGAAACATGAATTTATTAGTTTGAATAGTTGAAAACAGCGTTTTTTCTAGGTTTTTGCAAGTTTAAAACAGCAATTTTATCGTCTTTTCTCATAAATCCCCGTTTCACACGAAAAAAACATGAATTTGTCAGTTTGAATAGTTCAAAACAGCGTTTTTCTATGTTCTTGCAAGTTTAAAACAGCAATTTTATCGTCATTTCTCATAAATCGCCGTTTCACACGAAAGAAACATGAATTTGTCAGTTTGAATAGTTCAAAACAGCGTTTTTCTATGTTTTTGCAAGTTTAAAACAGCAATTTTATCGTCATTTCTCATAAATCGCCGTTTCACACGAAAGAAACATGAATTTGTCAGTTGAATAGTTCAAAACAGCGTTTTTGTATGTTTTTGCAAGTTTAAAACAGCAATTTTATCGTCATTTCTCATAAATCGCCGTTTCACACGAAAGAAACATGAATTTATCAGTTTGAATATTTCAAAACAGCGTTTTTCTATGTTTTTGCAAGTTTAAAACAGCAGTTTTATCGTGATTTCACAAAAATCCACCGTTTCGAACGAAAGAAACCTGAATTTATCAGTTTGAATAGTTAAAAACAGCGTTTTTCTATGTTTTTGCAAGTTTAAAACAGCAATTTTATCGTCATTTCTCATAAATCCCCGTTTCACACGAAAAAAACATGAATTTGTCAGTTTGAATAGTTCAAAACAGCGTTTTTCTATGTTTTTGCAAGTTTAAAACAGCAATTTTATCGTCATTTCTCATAAATCGCCGTTTCACACGAAAGAAACATGAATTTGTCAGTTTAAATAGTTCAAAACAGCGTTTTTCTATGTTTTTGCAAGTTTAAAACAGCAATTATATCGTCATTTCTCATAAATCGCCGTTTCACACGAAAGAAACATGAATTTATCAGTTTGAATAGTTCAAAACAGCGTTTTTCTATGTTTTTGCAAGTTTAAAACAGCAATTTTATCGTCATTTCTCATAAATCGCCATTTCACACGAAAGAAACATGAATTTGTCAGTTTGAATAGTTCAAAACAGCGTTTTTCTATGTTTTTGCAAGTTTAAAACAACAGTTTTATCGTGATTTCACAAAAATCAACCGTTTCGAACGAAAGAAACCTGAATTTATCAGTTTGAATAGTTAAAAACAGCGTTTTTCTATGTTTTTGCAAGTTTAAAACAGCAATTTTATCGTCATTTCTCATAAATCGCCGTTTCACACGAAAGAAACATGAATTTGTCAGTTTGAATAGTTCAAAACAGCGTTTTTCTATGTTTTTGCAAGTTTAAAACAGCAGTTTTATCGTGATTTCACAAAAATCCACCGTTTAGAACGAAAGAAACCTGAATTTATCAGTTTGAATAGTTAAAAACAGCGTTTTTCTATGTTTTTGCAAGTTTAAAACAACAGTTTTATCGTGATTTCACAAAAATCAACCGTTTCGAACGAAAGAAACCTGAATTTATCAGTTTGAATAGTTAAAAACAGCGTTTTTCTATGTTTTTGCAAGTTTAAAACAGCAATTTTATCGTCATTTCTCATAAATCGCCGTTTCACACGAAAGAAACATGAATTTGTCAGTTTGAATAGTTCAAAACAGCGTTTTTCTATGTTTTTGCAAGTTTAAAACAGCAGTTTTATCGTGATTTCACAAAAATCCACCGTTTAGAACGAAAGAAACCTGAATTTATCAGTTTGAATAGTTAAAAACAGCGTTTTTCTATGTTTTTGTAAGTTTAAAACAGCAATTTTATCGTCATTTCTCATAAATCGCGATTTCACACGAAAGAAACATGAATTTGTCAGTTTGAATAGTTCAAAACAGCGTTTTTCTATGTTTTTGCAAGTTTAAAACAACAGTTTTATCGTCATTTCTCATAAATCGCCGTTTCACACGAAAGAAAAATGAATTTGTCAGTTTGAATAGTTCAAAACAGCGTTTTTCTATGTTTTTGCAAGTTTAAAACAGCAGTTTTATCGTGATTTCACAAAAATCCACCGTTTCGAACGAAAGAAACCTGAATTTATCAGTTTGAATAGTTAAAAACAGCGTTTTTCTATGTTTTTGCAAGTTTAAAACAGCAATTTTATCGTCATTTCTCATAAATCCCCGTTTCACACGAAAAAAACATGAATTTGTCAGTTTGAATAGTTCAAAACAGCGTTTTTGTATGTTTTTGCAAGTTTAAAACAGCAATTTTATCGTCATTTCTCATAAATCGCCGTTTCACACGAAAGAAACATGAATTTGTCAGTTTGAATAGTTCAAAACAGCGTTTTTCTATGTTTTTGCAAGTTTAAAATAGCAATTTTATCGTCATTTCTCATAAATCGCCGTTTCACACGAAAGAAACATGAATTTACCAGTTTGAATAGTTCAAAACAGCGTTTTTCTATGTTTTTGCAAGTTTAAAACAGCAATTTTATCGTCATTTCTCATAAATCGCCATTTCACACGAAAGAAACATGAATTTGTCAGTTTGAATAGTTCAAAACAGCGTTTTTCTATGTTTTTGCAAGTTTAAAACAACAGTTTTATCGTGATTTCACAAAAATCAACCGTTTCGAACGAAAGAAACCTGAATTTATCAGTTTGAATAGTTAAAAACAGCGTTTTTCTATGTTTTTGCAAGTTTAAAACAGCAATTTTTTCGTCATTTCTCATAAATCGCCGTTTCACACGAAAGAAACATGAATTTGACAGTTTGAATAGTTCAAAACAGCGTTTTTCTATGTTTTTGCAAGTTTAAAACAGCAATTTTATCGTCATTTCTCATAAATCGCCGTTTCACACGAAAGAAACATGAATTTGTCAGTTTGAATAGTTCAAAACAGCGTTTTTCTATGTTTTTGCAAGTTTAAAACAGCAGTTTTATCGTGATTTCACAAAAATCCACCGTTTAGAACGAAAGAAACCTGAATTTATCAGTTTGAATAGTTAAAAACAGCGTTTTTCTATGTTTTTGCAAGTTTAAAACAGCAATTTTATCGTCATTTCTCATAAATCGCCGTTTCACACGAAAGAAACATGATTTTGTCAGTTTGAATATTTCAAAACAGCGTTTTTCTATGTTTTTGCAAGTTAAAACAGTAATTTTATCGTCATTTCTCATAAATCGCCGTTTCGCACGAAAGAAACATGAATTTATTAGTTTGAATAGTTGAAAACAGCGTTTTTTCTAGGTTTTTGCAAGTTTAAAACAGCAATTTTATCGTCATTTCTCATAAATCGCCGTTTCACACGAAAGAAACATGAATTTGTCAGTTTGAATAGTTCAAAACAGCGTTTTTCTATGTTTTTGCAAGTTTAAAACAGCAATTTTATCGTCATTTCTCATAAATCGCCGTTTCACACGAAAGAAACATGATTTTGTCAGTTTGAATAGTTCAAAACAGCGTTTTTCTATGTTTTTGCAAGTTTAAAACAGCAATTTTATCGCCATTTCTCATAAATCGCCGTTTCGCACGAAAGAAACTTGAATTTATCAGTTTGAATAGTTGAAAACAGCGTTTTTCTATGTTTTTGCAAGTTTAAAACAGCAATTTTATCGTCATTTCTTATAAATCGCCGTTTCACACGAAAGAAACATGAATTTGTCAGTTTGAATAGTTCAAAACAGCGTTTTTCTATGTTTTTGCAAGTTTAAAACAGCAGTTTTATCGTGATTTCACAAAAATCCACCGTTTCGAACGAAAGAAACCTGAATTTATTAGTTTGAATAGATAAAAACAGCGTTTTTCTATGTTTTTGCAAGTTTAAAACAGCAATTTTATCGTCATTTCTCATAAATCCCCGTTTCACACGAAAGAAACATGAATTTGTCAGTTTGAATAGTTCAAAACAGCGTTTTTCTATGTTTTTGCAAGTTTAAAACAACAGTTTTATCGTGATTTCACAAAAATCCACCGTTTCGAACGAAAGAAACCTGAATTTATCAGTTTGAATAGTTAAAAACAGCGTTTTTCTATGTTTTTGCAAGTTTAAAACAGCAATTTTATCGTCATTTCTCATAAATCGCCGTTTCACACGAAAGAAACATGAATTTGTCAGTTTGAATAGTTCAAAACAGCGTTTTTCTATGTTTTTGCAAGTTTAAAACAGCAATTTTATCGTCATTTCTCATAAATCGCCGTTTCACACGAAAGAAACCTGAATTTATCAGTTTGAATAGTTAAAAACAGCGTTTTTCTATGTTTTTGCAAGTTTAAAACAGCAATTTTATCGTCATTTCTCATAAATCCCCGTTTCACACGAAAGAAACATGAATTTGTCATTTTGAATAGTTCAAAACAGCGTTTTTCTATGTTTTTGCAAGTTTAAAACAGCAATTTTATCGTCATTTCTCATAAATCGCCGTTTCACACGAAAGAAACATGAATTTGTCAGTTTGAATAGTTCAAAACAGCGTTTTTCTATGTTTTTGCAAGTTTAAAACAGCAATTTTGTCGTCATTTCTCATAAATCGCCGTTTCACACGAAAGAAACATGAATTTGTCAGTTTGAATAGTTCAAAACAGCGTTTTTCTATGTTTTTGCAAGTTTAAAACAGCAGTTTTATCGTGATTTCACAAAAATCCACCGTTTCGAACGAAAGAAACCTGAATTTATCAGTTTGAATAGTTAAAAACAGCGTTGTTCTATGTTTTTGCAAGTTTAAAACAGCAATTTTATCGTCATTTCTCATAATTTGCCGTTTCACACGAAAGAAACATGATTTTGTCAGTTTGAATAGTTCAAAACAGCGTTTTTCTATGTTTTTGCAAGTTTAAAACAGCAATTTTATCGCCATTTCTCATAAATCGCCGTTTCACACGAAAGAAAAATGAATTTGTCAGTTTGATTAGTTGAAAACAGCGTTTTTCTATGTTTTTGCAAGTTTAAAACAGCAATTTTATCGTCATTTCTCATAAATCGCCGTTTCACACGAAAGAAACATGAATTTGTCAGTTTGAATAGTTCAAAACAGCGTTTTTCTATGTTTTTGCAAGTTTAAAACAGCAATTTTATCGTCATTTCTCATAAATCGCCGTTTCACACGAAAGAAAACTGAATTTATCAGTTTGAATAGTTAAAAACAGCGTTTTTCTATGTTTTTGCAAGTTTAAAACAGCAATTTTATCGTCATTTCTCATAAATCCCCGTTTCACACGAAAGAAACATGAATTTGTCATTTTGAATAGTTCAAAACAGCGTTTTTCTATGTTTTTGCAAGTTTAAAACAGCAATTTTATCGTCATTTCTCATAAATCGCCGTTTCACACGAAAGAAACATGAATTTGTCAGTTTGAATAGTTCAAAACAGCGTTTTTCTATGTTTTTGCAAGTTTAAAACAGCAATTTTGTCGTCATTTCTCATAAATCGCCGTTTCACACGAAAGAAACATGAATTTGTCAGTTTGAATAGTTCAAAACAGCGTTTTTCTATGTTTTTGCAAGTTTAAAACAGCAGTTTTATCGTGATTTCACAAAAATCCACCGTTTCGAACGAAAGAAACCTGAATTTATCAGTTTGAATAGTTAAAAACAGCGTTTTTCTATGTTTTTGCAAGTTTAAAACAGCAATTTTATCGTCATTTCTCATAAATCCCCGTTTCAAACGAAAAAAACATGAATTTGTCAGTTTGAATAGTTCAAAACAGCGTTTTTCTATGTTTTTGCAAGTTTAAAAAAGGCAATTTTATCGTCATTTCTCATAAATCGCCGTTTCACATGAAAGAAACATGAATTTGTCAGTTTGAATAGTTCAAAACAGAGCTTTTCTATGTTTTTGCAAGCTTAAAACAGCAATTTTATCGTCATTTCTCATAAATCGCCGTTTCACACGAAAGAAACATGAATTTATCAGTTTGAATAGTTCAAAACAGCGTTTTTCTATGTTTTTGCAAGTTTAAAACAGCAATTTTATCGTCATTTCTCATAAATCGCCATTTCACACGAAAGAAACATGAATTTGTCAGTTTGAATAGTTCAAAACAGCGTTTTTCTATGTTTTTGCAAGTTTAAAACAACAGTTTTATCGTGATTTCACAAAAATCAACCGTTTCGAACGAAAGAAACCTGAATTTATCAGTTTGAATAGTTAAAAAGAGCGTTTTTCTATGTTTTTGCAAGTTTAAAACAGCAATTTTATCGTCATTTCTCATAAATCGCCGTTTCACACGAAAGAAACATGAATTTGTCAGTTTGAATAGTTCAAAACAACGTTTTTCTATGTTTTTGCAAGTTTAAAACAGCAGTTTTATCGTGATTTCACAAAAATCCACCGTTTAGAACGAAAGAAACCTGAATTTATCAGTTTGAATAGTTAAAAACAGCGTTTTTCTATGTTTTTGCAAGTTTAAAACAACAGTTTTATCGTGATTTCACAAAAATCAACCGTTTAGAACGAAAGAAACCTGAATTTATCAGTTTGAATAGTTAAAAACAGCGTTTTTCTATGTTTTTGCAAGTTTAAAACAGCAATTTTATCGTCATTTCTCATAAATCGCCGTTTCACACGAAAGAAACATGAATTTGTCAGTTTGAATAGTTCAAAACAGCGTTTTTCTATGTTTTTGCAAGTTTAAAACAGCAGTTTTATCGTGATTTCACAAAAATCCACCGTTTAGAACGAAAGAAACCTGAATTTATCAGTTTGAATAGTTAAAAACAGCGTTTTTCTATGTTTTTGTAAGTTTAAAACAGCAATTTTATCGTCATTTCTCATAAATCGCGATTTCACACGAAAGAAACATGAATTTGTCAGTTTGAATAGTTCAAAACAGCGTTTTTCTATGTTTTTGCAAGTTTAAAACAACAGTTTTATCGTCATTTCTCATAAATCGCCGTTTCACACGAAAGAAAAATGAATTTGTCAGTTTGAATAGTTCAAAACAGCGTTTTTCTATGTTTTTGCAAGTTTAAAACAGCAATTTTATCGTCATTTCTCATAAATTCCCGTTTCACACGAAAAAAACATGAATTTGTCAGTTTGAATAGTTCAAAACAGCGTTTTTGTATGTTTTTGCAAGTTTAAAACAGCAATTTTATCGTCATTTCTCATAAATCGCCGTTTCACACGAAAGAAACATGAATTTGTCAGTTTGAATAGTTCAAAACAGCGTTTTTCTATGTTTTTGCAAGTTTAAAATAGCAATTTTATCGTCATTTCTCATAAATCGCCGTTTCACACGAAAGAAACATGAATTTACCAGTTTGAATAGTTCAAAACAGCGTTTTTCTATGTTTTTGCAAGTTTAAAACAGCAATTTTATCGTCATTTCTCATAAATCGCCATTTCACACGAAAGAAACATGAATTTGTCAGTTTGAATAGTTCAAAACAGCGTTTTTCTATGTTTTTGCAAGTTTAAAACAACAGTTTTATCGTGATTTCACAAAAATCAACCGTTTCGAACGAAAGAAACCTGAATTTATCAGTTTGAATAGTTAAAAACAGCGTTTTTCTATGTTTTTGCAAGTTTAAAACAGCAATTTTATCGTCATTTCTCATAAATCGCCGTTTCACACGAAAGAAACATGAATTTGACAGTTTGAATAGTTCAAAACAGCGTTTTTCTATGTTTTTGCAAGTTTAAAACAGCAATTTTATCGTCATTTCTCATAAATCGCCGTTTCACACGAAAGAAACATGAATTTGTCAGTTTGAATAGTTCAAAACAGCGTTTTTCTATGTTTTTGCAAGTTTAAAACAGCAGTTTTATCGTGATTTCACAAAAATCCACCGTTTAGAACGAAAGAAACCTGAATTTATCAGTTTGAATAGTTAAAAACAGCGTTTTTCTATGTTTTTGCAAGTTTAAAACAGCAATTTTATCGTCATTTCTCATAAATCGCCGTTTCACACGAAAGAAACATGATTTTGTCAGTTTGAATATTTCAAAACAGCGTTTTTCTATGTTTTTGCAAGTTAAAACAGTAATTTTATCGTCATTTCTCATAAATCGCCGTTTCGCACGAAAGAAACATGAATTTATTAGTTAGAATAGTTGAAAACAGCGTTTTTTCTAGGTTTTTGCAAGTTTAAAACAGCAATTTTATCGTCATTTCTCATAAATCGCCGTTTCACACGAAAGAAACATGAATTTGTCAGTTTGAATAGTTCAAAACAGCGTTTTTCTATGTTTTTGCAAGTTTAAAACAGCAATTTTATCGTCATTTCTCATAAATCGCCGTTTCACACGAAAGAAACATGATTTTGTCAGTTTGAATAGTTCAAAACAGCGTTTTTCTATGTTTTTGCAAGTTTAAAACAGCAATTTTATCGCCATTTCTCATAAATCGCCGTTTCGCACAAAAGAAACTTGAATTTATCAGTTTGAATAGTTGAAAACAGCGTTTTTCTATGTTTTTGCAAGTTTAAAACAGCAATTTTATCGTCATTTCTCATAAATCGCCGTTTCACACGAAAGAAACATGAATTTGTCAGTTTGAATAGTTCAAAACAGCGTTTTTCTATGTTTTTGCAAGTTTAAAACAGCAGTTTTATCGTGATTTCACAAAAATCCACCGTTTCGAACGAAAGAAACCTGAATTTATCAGTTTGAATAGTTAAAAACAGCGTTTTTCTATGTTTTTGCAAGTTTAAAACAGCAATTTTATCGTCATTTCTCATAAATCCCCGTTTCACACGAAAGAAACATGAATTTGTCAGTTTGAATAGTTCAAAACAGCGTTTTTCTATGTTTTTGCAAGTTTAAAACAACAGTTTTATCGAGATTTCACAAAAATCCACCGTTTCGAACGAAAGAAACCTGAATTTATCAGTTTGAATAGTTAAAAACAGCGTTTTTCTATGTTTTTGCAAGTTTAAAACAGCAATTTTATCGTCATTTCTCATAAATCGCCGTTTCACACGAAAGAAACATGAATTTGTCAGTTTGAATAGTTCAAAACAGCGTTTTTCTATGTTTTTGCAAGTTTAAAACAGCAATTTTATCGTCATTTCTCATAAATCGCCGTTTCACACGAAAGAAACCTGAATTTATCAGTTTGAATAGTTAAAAACAGCGTTTTTCTATGTTTTTGCAAGTTTAAAACAGCAATTTTATCGTCATTTCTCATAAATCCCCGTTTCACACGAAAGAAACATGAATTTGTCATTTTGAATAGTTCAAAACAGCGTTTTTCTATGTTTTTGCAAGTTTAAAACAGCAATTTTATCGTCATTTCTCATAAATCGCCGTTTCACACGAAAGAAACATGAATTTGTCAGTTTGAATAGTTCAAAACAGCGTTTTTCTATGTTTTTGCAAGTTTAAAACAGCAATTTTGTCGTCATTTCTCATAAATCGCGGTTTCACACGAAAGAAACATGAATTTGTCAGTTTGAATAGTTCAAAACAGCGTTTTTCTATGTTTTTGCAAGTTTAAAACAGCAGTTTTATCGTGATTTCACAAAAATCCACCGTTTCGAACGAAAGAAACCTGAATTTATCAGTTTGAATAGTTAAAAACAGCGTTTTTCTATGTTTTTGCAAGTTTAAAACAGCAATTTTATCGTCATTTCTCATAATTTGCCGTTTCACACGAAAGAAACATGATTTTGTCAGTTTGAATAGTTCAAAACAGCGTTTTTCTATGTTTTTGCAAGTTTAAAACAGCAATTTTATCGCCATTTCTCATAAATCGCCGTTTCACACGAAAGAAAAATGAATTTGTCAGTTTGATTAGTTGAAAACAGCGTTTTTCTATGTTTTTGCAAGTTTAAAACAGCAATTTTATCGTCATTTCTCATAAATCGCCGTTTCACACGAAAGAAACATGAATTTGTCAGTTTGAATAGTTCAAAACAGCGTTTTTCTATGTTTTTGCAAGTTTAAAACAGCAATTTTATCGTCATTTCTCATAAATCGCCGTTTCACACGAAAGAAACCTGAATTTATCAGTTTGAATAGTTAAAAACAGCGTTTTTCTATGTTTTTGCAAGTTTAAAACAGCAATTTTATCGTCATTTCTCATAAATCCCCGTTTCACACGAAAGAAACATGAATTTGTCATTTTGAATAGTTCAAAACAGCGTTTTTCTATGTTTTTGCAAGTTTAAAACAGCAATTTTATCGTCATTTCTCATAAATCGCCGTTTCACACGAAAGAAACATGAATTTGTCAGTTTGAATAGTTCAAAACAGCGTTTTTCTATGTTTTTGCAAGTTTAAAACAGCAATTTTGTCGTCATTTCTCATAAATCGCCGTTTCACACGAAAGAAACATGAATTTGTCAGTTTGAATAGTTCAAAACAGCGTTTTTCTATGTTTTTGCAAGTTTAAAACAGCAGTTTTATCGTGATTTCACAAAAATCCACCGTTTCGAACGAAAGAAACCTGAATTTATCAGTTTGAATAGTTAAAAACAGCGTTTTTCTATGTTTTTGCAAGTTTAAAACAGCAATTTTATCGTCATTTCTCATAAATCGCCGTTTCACACGAAAGAAACATGAATTTGTCAGTTTGAATAGTTCAAAACAGAGCTTTTCTATGTTTTTGCAAGCTTAAAACAGCAATTTTATCGTCATTTCTCATAAATCGCCGTTTCACACGAAAGAAACATGAATTTATCAGTTTGTATAGTTCAAAACAGCGTTTTTCTATGTTTTTGCAAGTTTAAAACAGCAATTTTATCGTCATTTCTCATAAATCGCCATTTCACACGAAAGAAACATGAATTTGTCAGTTTGAATAGTTCAAAACAGCGTTTTTCTATGTTTTTGCAAATTTAAAACAACAGTTTTATCGTGATTTCACAAAAATCAACCGTTTCGAACGAAAGAAACCTGAATTTATCAGTTTGAATAGTTAAAAACAGCGTTTTTCTATGTTTTTGCAAGTTTAAAACAGCAATTTTATCGTCATTTCTTATAAATCGCCGTTTCACACGAAAGAAACATGAATTTGACAGTTTGAATAGTTCAAAACAGCGTTTTTCTATGTTTTTGCAAGTTTAAAACAGCAATTTTATCGTCATTTCTCATAAATCGCCGTTTCACACGAAAGAAACATGAATTTGTCAGTTTGAATAGTTCAAAACAGCGTTTTTCTATGTTTTTGCAAGTTTAAAACAGCAGTTTTATCGTGATTTCACAAAAATCCACCGTTTAGAACGAAAGAAACCTGAATTTATCAGTTTGAATAGTTAAAAACAGCGTTTTTCTATGTTTTTGCAAGTTTAAAACAGCAATTTTATCGTCATTTCTCATAAATCGCCGTTTCACACGAAAGAAACATGATTTTGTCAGTTTGAATAGTTCAAAACAGCGTTTTTCTATGTTTTTGCAAGTTTAAAACAGCAATTTTATCGCCATTTCTCATAAATCGCCGTTTCGCACAAAAGAAACTTGAATTTATCAGTTTGATTAGTTAAAAACAGCGTTTTTCTATGTTTTTGCAAGTTTAAAACAGCAATTTTATCGTCATTTCTCATAAATCGCCGTTTCACACGAAAGAAACATGAATTTGTCAGTTTGAATAGTTCAAAACAGAGCTTTTCTATGTTTTTGCAAGCTTAAAACAGCAATTTTATCGTCATTTCTCATAAATCGCCGTTTCACACGAAAGAAACATGAATTTATCAGTTTGTATAGTTCAAAACAGCGTTTTTCTATGTTTTTGCAAGTTTAAAACAGCAATTTTATCGTCATTTCTCATAAATCGCCGTTTCACACGAAAGAAACCTAAATTTATCAGTTTGAATAGTTAAAAACAGCGTTTTTCTATGTTTTTGCAAGTTTAAAACAGCAATTTTATCGTCATTTCTCATAAATCGCTGTTTCACACGAAAGAAACATGAATTTGTCTGTTTGAATAGTTCAAAACATCGTTTTTCTATGTTTTTGCAAGTTTAAAACAGCAATTTTATCGTCATTTCTCATAAATCGCCGTTTCACACGAAAGAAACATGAATTTGTCAGTTTGAATAGTTCAAAACAGCGTTTTTCTATGTTTTTGCAAGTTTAAAACAGCAATTTTATCGTCATTTCTCATAAATCGCCATTTCACACAAAAGAAACATGAATTTGTCAGTTTGAATAGTTCAAAACAGCGTTTTTCTATGTTTTTGCAAGTTTAAAACAACAGTTTTATCGTGATTTCACAAAAATCCACCGTTTCGAACGAAAGAAACCTGAATTTATCAGTTTGAATAGTTAAAAACAGCGTTTTTCTATGTTTTTGCAAGTTTAAAACAGCAATTTTATCGTCATTTCTCATAAATCGCCGTTTCACACGAAAGAAACATGAATTTGTCAGTTTGAATAGTTCAAAACAGCGTTTTTCTATGTTTTTGCAAGTTTAAAACAGCAATTTTATCGTCATTTCTCATAAATCGCCGTTTCACACGAAAGAAACCTGAATTTATCAGTTTGAATAGTTAAAAACAGCGTTTTTCTATGTTTTTGCAAGTTTAAAACAGCAATTTTATCGTCATTTCTCATAAATCCCCGTTTCACACGAAAGAAACATGAATTTGTCATTTTGAATAGTTCAAAACAGCGTTTTTCTATGTTTTTGCAAGTTTAAAACAGCAATTTTATCGTCATTTCTCATAAATCGCCGTTTCACACGAAAGAAACATGAATTTGTCAGTTTGAATAGTTCAAAACAGCGTTTTTCTATGTTTTTGCAAGTTTAAAACAGCAATTTTGTCGTCATTTCTCATAAATCGCCGTTTCACACGAAAGAAACATGAATTTGTCAGTTTGAATAGTTCAAAACAGCGTTTTTCTATGTTTTTGCAAGTTTAAAACAGCAGTTTTATCGTGATTTCACAAAAATCCACCGTTTCGAACGAAAGAAACCTGAATTTATCAGTTTGAATAGTTAAAAACAGCGTTTTTCTATGTTTTTGCAAGTTTAAAACAGCAATTTTATCGTCATTTCTCATAAATCGCCGTTTCACACGAAAGAAACATGATTTTGTCAGTTTGAATAGTTCAAAACAGCGTTTTTCTATGTTTTTGCAAGTTTAAAACAGCAATTTTATCGCCATTTCTCATAAATCGCCGTTTCACACGAAAGAAACATGAATTTGTCATTTTGAATAGTTCAAAACAGCGTTTTTCTATGTTTTTGCAAGTTTAAAACAGCAATTTTATCGTCATTTCTCATAAATCGCCGTTTCACACGAAAGAAACATGAATTTGTCAGTTTGAATAGTTCAAAACAGCGTTTTTCTATGTTTTTGCAAGTTTAAAACAGCAATTTTGTCGTCATTTCTCATAAATCGCCGTTTCACACGAAAGAAACATGAATTTGTCAGTTTGAATAGTTCAAAACAGCGTTTTTCTATGTTTTTGCAAGTTTAAAA
The DNA here is from genome assembly GCA_963942605.1 of Poecilus cupreus. NCBI lineage: Eukaryota > Metazoa > Arthropoda > Insecta > Coleoptera > Carabidae > Poecilus > Poecilus cupreus. The sequence continues at coordinate 51,106 of CAWWDY010001389.1, forward strand.
CAGCAGTTTTATCGTGATTTCACAAAAATCCACCGTTTCGAACGAAAGAAACCTGAATTTATCAGTTTGAATAGTTAAAAACAGCGTTTTTCTATGTTTTTGCAAGTTTAAAACAGCAATTTTATCGTCATTTCTCATAAATCGCCGTTTCACACGAAAGAAACATGATTTTGTCAGTTTGAATAGTTCAAAACAGCGTTTTTCTATGTTTTTGCAAGTTTAAAACAGCAATTTTATCGCCATTTCTCATAAATCGCCGTTTCGCACAAAAGAAACTTGAATTTATCAGTTTGATTAGTTGAAAACAGCGTTTTTCTATGTTTTTGCAAGTTTAAAACAGCAATTTTATCGCCATTTCTCATAAATCGCCGTTTCGCACGAAAGAAACTTGAATTTATCAGTTTGAATAGTTGAAAACAGCGTTTTTCTATGTTTTTGCAAGTTTAAAACAGCAATTTTATCGTCATTTCTCATAAATCGCCGTTTCACACGAAAGAAATATGAATTTGTCAGTTTGAATAGTTCAAAACAGCGTTTTTCTATGTTTTTGCAAGTTTAAAACAGCAGTTTTATCGTGATTTCACAAAAATCCACCGTTTCGAACGAAAGAAACCTTAATTTATCAGTTTGAATAGTTAAAAACAGCGTTTTTCTATGTTTTTGCAAGTTTAAAACAGCAATTTTATCGTCATTTCTCATAAATCGCCGTTTCACACGAAAGAAACATGAATTTGTCTGTTTGAATAGTTCAAAACAGCGTTTTTCTATGTTTTTGCAAGTTTAAAACAGCAATTTTATCGTCATTTCTCATAAATCGCCGTTTCACACGAAAGAAACATGAATTTGTCAGTTTGAATAGTTCAAAACAGCGTTTTTCTATGTTTTTGCAAGTTTAAAACAGCAATTTTATCGTCATTTCTCATAAATCGCCATTTCACACAAAAGAAACATGAATTTGTCAGTTTGAATAGTTCAAAACAGCGTTTTTCTATGTTTTTGCAAGTTTAAAACAGCAATTTTATCGTCATTTCTCATAAATCGCCGTTTCACACGAAAGAAACCTGAATTTATCAGTTTGAATAGTTAAAAACAGCGTTTTTCTATGTTTTTGCAAGTTTAAAACAGCAATTTTATCGTCATTTCTCATAAATCCCCGTTTCACACGAAAGAAACATGAATTTGTCATTTTGAATAGTTCGAAACAGCGTTTTTCTATGTTTTTGCAAGTTTAAAACAGCAATTTTATCGTCATTTCTCATAAATCGCCGTTTCACACGAAAGAAACATGAATTTGACAGTTTGAATAGTTCAAATCAGCGTTTTTCTATGTTTTTGCAAGTTTAAAACAGCAATTTTATCGTCATTTCTCATAAATCGCCGTTTCACACGAAAGAAACATGAATTTGTCAGTTTGAATATTTCAAAACAGCGTTTTTCTATGTTTTTGCAAGTTTAAAACAGCAGTTTTATCGTGATTTCACAAAAATCCACCGTTTAGAACGAAAGAAACCTGAATTTATCAGTTTGAATAGTTAAAAACAGCGTTTTTCTATGTTTTTGCAAGTTTAAAACAGCAATTTTATCGTCATTTCTCATAAATCGCCGTTTCACACGAAAGAAACATGATTTTGTCAGTTTGAATATTTCAAAACAGCGTTTTTCTATGTTTTTGCAAGTTAAAACAGTAATTTTATCGTCATTTCTCATAAATCGCCGTTTCACACGAAAGAAACATGAATTTGTCAGTTTGAATAGTTCAAAACAGCGTTTTTCTATGTTTTTGCAAGTTTAAAACAGCAGTTTTATCGTGATTTCACAAAAATTCACCGTTTCGAACGAAAGAAACCTGAATTTATCAGTTTGAATAGTTAAAAACAGCGTTTTTCTATGTTTTTGCAAGTTTAAAACAGCAATTTTATCGTCATTTCTCATAAATCCCCGTTTCACACGACAAAAACATGAATTTGTCAGTTTGAATAGTTCAAAACAGCGTTTTTCTATGTTTTTGCAAGTTTAAAACAGCAATTTTATCGTCATTTCTCATAAATCGCCCGTTTCACACGAAAGAAACATGAATTTGTCAGTTTGAATAGTTGAAAACAGCGTTTTTCTATGTTTTTGCAAGTTTAAAACAGCAATTTTATCGTCATTTCTCATAAATCGCCGTTTCACACGAAAGAAACATGAATTTATCAGTTTGAATAGTTCAAAACAGCGTTTTTCTATGTTTTTGCAAGTTTAAAACAGCAATTTTATCGTCATTTCTCATAAATCGCCATTTCACACGAAAGAAACATGAATTTGTCAGTTTGAATAGTTCAAAACAGCGTTTTTCTATGTTTTTGCAAGTTTAAAACAACAGTTTTATCGTGATTTCACAAAAATCAACCGTTTCGAACGAAAGAAACCTAAATTTATCAGTTTGAATAGTTAAAAACAGCGTTTTTCTATGTTTTTGCAAGTTTAAAACAGCAATTTTATCGTCATTTCTCATAAATCGCCGTTTCACACGAAAGAAACATGAATTTGACAGTTTGAATAGTTCAAAACAGCGTTTTTCTATGTTTTTGCAAGTTTAAAACAGCAATTTTATCGTCATTTCTCATAAATCGCCGTTTCACACGAAAGAAACATGAATTTGTCAGTTTGAATATTTCAAAACAGCGTTTTTCTATGTTTTTGCAAGTTTAAAACAGCAGTTTTATCGTGATTTCACAAAAATCCACCGTTTAGAACGAAAGAAACCTGAATTTATCAGTTTGAATAGTTAAAAACAGCGTTTTTCTATGTTTTTGCAAGTTTAAAACAGCAATTTTATCGTCATTTCTCATAAATCGCCGTTTCACACGAAAGAAACATGATTTTGTTAGTTTGAATATTTCAAAACAGCGTTTTTCTATGTTTTTGCAAGTTAAAACAGTAATTTTATCGTCATTTCTCATAAATCGCCGTTTCACACGAAAGAAACATGAATTTGTCAGTTTGAATAGTTCAAAACAGCGTTTTTCTATGTTTTTGCAAGTTTAAAACAGCAATTTTATCGCCATTTCTCATAAATCGCCGTTTCGCACGAAAGAAATTTGAATTTATCAGTTTGAATATTTGAAAACAGCGTTTTTCTATGTTTTTGCAAGTTTAAAACAGCAATTTTATCGTCATTTCTCATAAATCGCCGTTTCACACGAAAGAAACATGAATTTGTCAGTTTGAATAGTTCAAAACAGCGTTTTTCTATGTTTTTGCAAGTTTAAAACAGCAGTTTTTTCGTGATTTCACAAAAATCCAACGTTTCGAACGAAAGAAACCTGAATTTATCAGTTTGAATAGTTAAAAACAGCGTTTTTCTATGTTTTTGCAAGTTTAAAACAGCAATTTTATCGTCATTTCTCATAAATCCCCGTTTCACACGAAAGAATCATGAATTTGTCAGTTTGAACAGTTCAAAACAGCGTTTTTCTATGTTTTTGCAAGTTTAAAACAGCAATTTTATCGTCATTTCTCATAAATCGCCGTTTCACACGAAAGAAACATGAATTTGTCAGTTTGAATAGTTCAAAACAGCGTTTTTCTATGTTTTTGCAAGTTTAAAACAGCAATTTTATCGTCATTTCTCATAAATCGCCGTTTCACACGAAAGAAACATGAATTTGTCAGTTTGAATGGTTGAAAACAGCGTTTTTCTATGTTTTTGCAAGTTTAAAACAGCAATTTTATCGTCATTTCTCATAAATCGCCATTTCACACGAAAGAAACATGAATTTGTCAGTTTGAATAGTTCAAAACAGCGTTTTTCTATGTTTTTGCAAGTTTAAAACAACAGTTTTATCGTCATTTCTCATAAATCGCCGTTTCACACGAAAGAAAAATGAATTTGTCAGTTTGAATAGTTCAAAACAGCGTTTTTCTATGTTTTTGCAAGTTTAAAACAGCAATTTTATCGTCATTTCTCATAAATCGCCATTTCACACGAAAGAAACATGAATTTGTCAGTTTGAATAGTTCAAAACAGCGTTTTTCTATGTTTTTGCAAGTTTAAAACAACAGTTTTATCGTGATTTCACAAAAATCAACCGTTTCGAACGAAAGAAACCTGAATTTATCAGTTTGAATAGTTAAAAACAGCGTTTTTCTATGTTTTTGCAAGTTTAAAACAGCAATTTTATCGTCATTTCTCATAAATCGCCGTTTCACACGAAAGAAACATGATTTTGTCAGTTTGAATATTTCAAAACAGCGTTTTTTTATGTTTTTGCAAGTTTAAAACAGTAATTTTATCGTCATTGCTCATAAATCGCCGTTTCGCACGAAAGAAACATGAATTTTCTAGTTTGAATAGTTGAAAACAGCGTTTTTTCTAGGTTTTTTCAAGTTTAAAACAGCAATATCGTCATTTCTCATAAATCGCCGTTTCACACGAAAGAAACATGAATTTGTCAGTTTGAATAGTTCAAAACAGCGTTTTTCTATGTTTTTGCAAGTTTAAAACAGCAATTTTATCGTCATTTCTCATAAATCGCCGTTTCACACGAAAGAAACATGATTTTGTCAGTTTGAATAGTTCAAAACAGCGTTTTTCTATGTTTTTGCAAGTTTAAAACAGCAATTTTATCGCCATTTCTCATAAATTGCCGTTTCGCACGAAAGAAACTTGAATTTATCAGTTTGAATATTTGAAAACAGCGTTTTTCTATGTTTTTGCAAGTTTAAAACAGCAATTTTATCGTCATTTCTCATAAATCGCCGTTTCACACGAAAGAAACATGAATTTGTCAGTTTGAATAGTTCAAAACAGCGTTTTTCTATGTTTTTGCAAGTTTAAAACAGCAGTTTCTTCGTGATTTCACAAAAATCCAACGTTTCGAACGAAAGAAACCTGAATTTATTAGTTTGAATAGTTAAAAACAGCGTTTTTCTATGTTTTTGCAAGTTTAAAACAGCAATTTTATCGTCATTTCTCATAAATCCCCGTTTCACACGAAAGAATCATGAATTTGTCAGTTTGAACAGTTCAAAACAGCGTTTTTCTATGTTTTTGCAAGTTTAAAACAGCAATTTTATCGTCATTTCTCATAAATCGCCGTTTCACACGAAAGAAACATGAATTTGTCAGTTTGAATAGTTCAAAACAGCGTTTTTCTATGTTTTTGCAAGTTTAAAACAGCAATTTTATCGTCATTTCTCATAAATCGCCGTTTCACACGAAAGAAACATGAATTTGTCAGTTTGAATAGTTGAAAACAGCGTTTTTCTATGTTTTTGCAAGTTTAAAACAGCAATTTTATCGTCATTTCTCATAAATCGCCATTTCACACGAAAGAAACATGAATTTGTCAGTTTGAATAGTTCAAAACAGCGTTTTTCTATGTTTTTGCAAGTTTAAAACAACAGTTTTATCGTCATTTCTCATAAATCGCCGTTTCACACGAAAGAAAAATGAATTTGTCAGTTTGAATAGTTCAAAACAGCGTTTTTCTATGTTTTTGCAAGTTTAAAACAGCAGTTTTATCGTGATTTCACAAAAATCCACCGTTTCGAACGAAAGAAACCTGAATTTATCAGTTTGAATAGTTAAAAACAGCGTTTTTCTATGTTTTTGCAAGTTTAAAACAGCAATTTTATCGTCATTTCTCATAAATCCCCGTTTCACACAAAAGAAACATGAATTTGTCAGTTTGAATAGTTCAAAACAGCGTTTTTCTATGTTTTTGCAAGTTTAAAAACAGCAATTTTATCGTCATTTCTTATAAATCGGCGTTTCACACGAAAGAAACATGAATTTGTCAGTTTGAATAGTTCAAAACAGCGTTTTTCTATGTTTTTGCAAGTTTAAAACAGCAATTTTATCGTCATTTCTCATAAATCGCCGTTTCACACGAAAGAAACATGAATTTGTCAGTTTGAATAGTTCAAAACAGCGTTTTTCTATGTTTTTGCAAGTTTAAAACAACAGTTTTATCGTGATTTCACAAAAATCAACCGTTTCGAACGAAAGAAACCTGAATTTATCAGTTTGAATAGTTAAAAACAGCGTTTTTCTATGTTTTTGCAAGTTTAAAACAGCAATTTTATCGTCATTTCTCATAATTCGCCGTTTCACACGAAAGAAACATGAATTTGACAGTTTGAATAGTTCAAAACAGCGTTTTTCTATGTTTTTGCAAGTTTAAAACAGCAATTTTATCGTCATTTCTCATAAATCGCCGTTTCACACGAAAGAAACATGAATTTGTCAGTTTGAATAGTTCAAAACAGCGTTTTTCTATGTTTTTGCAAGTTTAAAACAGCAGTTTTATCGTGATTTCACAAAAATCCACCGTTTAGAACGAAAGAAACCTGAATTTATCAGTTTGAATAGTTAAAAACAGCGTTTTTCTATGTTTTTGCAAGTTTAAAACAGCAATTTTATCGTCATTTCTCATAAATCGCCGTTTCACACGAAAGAAACATGATTTTGTCAGTTTGAATATTTCAAAACAGCGTTTTTCTATGTTTTTGCAAGTTAAAACAGTAATTTTATCGTCATTTCTCATAAATCGCCGTTTCGCACGAAAGAAACATGAATTTATTAGTTTGAATAGTTGAAAACAGCGTTTTTTCTAGGTTTTTGCAAGTTTAAAACAGCAATTTTATCGTCATTTCTCATAAATCGCCGTTTCACACGAAAGAAACATGAATTTGTCAGTTTGAATAGTTCAAAACAGCGTTTTTCTATGTTTTTGCAAGTTTAAAACAGCAATTTTATCGTCATTTCTCATAAATCGCCGTTTCACACGAAAGAAACATGATTTTGTCAGTTTGAATAGTTCAAAACAGTGTTTTTCTATGTTTTTGCAAGTTTAAAACAGCAATTTTATCGCCATTTCTCATAAATCGCCGTTTCGCACGAAAGAAACTTGAATTTATCAGTTTGAATATTTGAAAACAGCGTTTTTCTATGTTTTTGCAAGTTTAAAACAGCCATTTTATCGTCATTTCTCATAAATCGCCGTTTCACACGAAAGAAACATGAATTTGTCAGTTTGAATAGTTCAAAACAGCGTTTTTCTATGTTTTTGCAAGTTTAAAACAGCAGTTTTATCGTGATTTCACAAAAATCCACCGTTTCGAACGAAAGAAACCTGAATTTATCAGTTTGAATAGTTAAAAACAGCGTTTTTCTATGTTTTTGCAAGTTTAAAACAGCAATTTTATCGTCATTTCTCATAAATCCCCGTTTCACACAAAAGAAACATGAATTTGTCAGTTTGAATAGTTCAAAACAGCGTTTTTCTATGTTTTTGCAAGTTTAAAACAGCAATTTTATCGTCATTTCTCATAAATCGCCGTTTCACACGAAAGAAACATGAATTTGTCAGTTTGAATAGTTCAAAACAGCGTTTTTCTATGTTTTTGCAAGTTTAAAACAGCAATTTTATCGTCATTTCTCATAAATCGCCGTTTCACACGAAAGAAACATGAATTTGTCAGTTTGAATAGTTGAAAACAGCGTTTTTCTATGTTTTTGCAAGTTTAAAACAGCAATTTTATCGTCATTTCTCATAAATCGCCATTTCACACGAAAGAAACATGAATTTGTCAGTTTGAATAGTTCAAAACAGCGTTTTTCTATGTTTTTGCAAGTTTAAAACAACAGTTTTATCGTCATTTCTCATAAATCGCCGTTTCACACGAAAGAAAAATGAATTTGTCAGTTTGAATAGTTCAAAACAGCGTTTTCCTATGTTTTTGCAAGTTTAAAACAGCAATTTTATCGTCATTTCTCATAAATCGCCGTTTCACACGAAAGAAACATGAATTTGTCAGTTTGAATAGTTCAAAACAGCGTTTTTCTATGTTTTTGCAAGTTTAAAACAGCAATTTTATCGTCATTTCTCATAAATCGCCGTTTCACACGAAAGAAACATGATTTTGTCAGTTTGAATAGTTCAAAACAGCGTTTTTCTATGTTTTTGCAAGTTTAAAACAGCAATTTTATCGCCATTTCTCATAAATCGCCGTTTCGCACGAAAGAAACTTGAATTTATCAGTTTGAATATTTGAAAACAGCGTTTTTCTATGTTTTTGCAAGTTTAAAACAGCAATTTTATCGTCATTTCCTCATAAATCGCCGTTTCACCACGAAAGAAACATGAATTTGTCAGTTTGAATAGTTCAAAACAGCGTTTTTCTATGTTTTTGCAAGTTTAAAACAGCAGTTTTTCGTGATTTCACAAAAATCCAACGTTTCGAACGAAAGAAACCTGAATTTATCAGTTTGAATAGTTAAAAACAGCGTTTTTCTATGTTTTTGCAAGTTTAAAACAGCAATTTTATCGTCATTTCTCATAAATCCCCGTTTCACACGAAAGAATCATGAATTTGGTCAGTTTGAACAGTTCAAAACAGCGTTTTTCTATGTTTTTGCAAGTTTAAAACAGCAATTTTATCGTCATTTCTCATAAATCGCCGTTTCACACGAAAGAAACATGAATTTGTCAGTTTGAATAGTTCAAAACAGCGTTTTTCTATGTTTTTTGCAAGTTTAAAACAGCAATTTTATCGTCATTTCTCATAAATCGCCGTTTCACACGAAAGAAACATGAATTTGTCAGTTTGAATAGTTGAAAACAGCGTTTTTCTATGTTTTTGCAAGTTTAAAACAGCAATTTTATCGTCATTTCTCATAAATCGCCATTTCACACGAAAGAAACATGAATTTGTCAGTTTGAATAGTTCAAAACAGCGTTTTTCTATGTTTTTGCAAGTTTAAAACAACAGTTTTATCGTCATTTCTCATAAATCGCCGTTTCACACGTAAGAAAAATGAATTTGTCAGTTTGAATAGTTCAAAACAGCGTTTTTCTATGTTTTTGCAAGTTTAAAACAGCAGTTTTATCGTGATTTCACAAAAATCCACCGTTTCGAACGAAAGAAACCTGAATTTATCAGTTTGAATAGTTAAAAACAGAGTTTTTCTATGTTTTTGCAAGTTTAAAACAGCAATTTTATCGTCATTTCTCATAAATCCCCGTTTCACACGAAAAAAACATGAATTTGTCAGTTTGAATAGTTCAAAACAGCGTTTTTCTATGTTTTTGCAAGTTTAAAACAGCAATTTTATCGTCATTTCTCATAAATCGCCGTTTCACACGAAAGAAACATGAATTTGTCAGTTTGAATAGTTCAAAACAGCGTTTTTCTATGTTCTTGCAAGTTTAAAACAGCAATTTTATCGTCATTTCTCATAAATCGCCGTTTCACACGAAAGAAACATGAATTTATCAGTTTGAATAGTTCAAAACAGCGTTTTTTCTATGTTTTTGCAAGTTTAAAACAGCAATTTTATCGTCATTTCTCATAAATCGCCATTTCACACGAAAGAAACATGAATTTGTCAGTTTGAATAGTTCAAAACAGCGTTTTTCTATGTTTTTGCAAGTTTAAAACAACAGTTTTATCGTGATTTCACAAAAATCAACCGTTTCGAACGAAAGAAACCTGAATTTATCAGTTTGAATAGTTAAAAACAGCGTTTTTCTATGTTTTTGCAAGTTTAAAACAGCAATTTTATCGTCATTTCTCATAAATCGCCGTTTCACACGAAAGAAACATGAATTTGACAGTTTGAATAGTTCAAAACAGCGTTTTTCTATGTTTTTGCAAGTTTAAAACAGCAATTTTATCGTCATTTCTCATAAATCGCCGTTTCACACGAAAGAAACATGAATTTGTCAGTTTGAATAGTTCAAAACAGCGTTTTTCTATGTTTTTGCAAGTTTAAAACAGCAGTTTTATCGTGATTTCACAAAAATCCACCGTTTAGAACGAAAGAAACCTGAATTTATCAGTTTGAATAGTTAAAAACAGCGTTTTTCTATGTTTTTGCAAGTTTAAAACAGCAATTTTATCGTCATTTCTCATAAATCGCCGTTTCACACGAAAGAAACATGATTTTGTCAGTTTGAATATTTCAAAACAGCGTTTTTTTATGTTTTTGCAAGTTTAAAACAGTAATTTTATCGTCATTACTCATAAATCGCCGTTTCGCACGAAAGAAACATGAATTTTCTAGTTTGAATAGTTGAAAACAGCGTTTTTTCTAGGTTTTTTCAAGTTTAAAACAGCAATATCGTCATTTCTCATAAATCGCCGTTTCACACGAAAGAAACATGAATTTGTCAGTTTGAATAGTTCAAAACAGCGTTTTTCTATGTTTTTGCAAGTTTAAAACAGCAATTTTATCGTCATTTCTCATAAATCGCCGTTTCACACGAAAGAAACACGATTTTGTCAGTTTGAATAGTTCAAAACAGCGTTTTTCTATGTTTTTGCAAGTTTAAAACAGCAATTTTATCGCCATTTCTCATAAATTGCCGTTTCGCACGAAAGAAACTTGAATTTATCAGTTTAAATATTTGAAAACAGCGTTTTTCTATGTTTTTGCAAGTTTAAAACAGCAATTTTATCGTCATTTCTCATAAATCGCCGTTTCACACGAAAGAAACATGAATTTGTCAGTTTGAATAGTTCAAAACAGCGTTTTTCTATGTTTTTGCAAGTTTAAAACAGCAGTTTTTTCGTGATTTCACAAAAATCCAACGTTTCGAACGAAAGAAACCTGAATTTATTAATTTGAATAGTTAAAAACAGCGTTTTTCTATGTTTTTGCAAGTTTAAAACAGCAATTTTATCGTCATTTCTCATAAATCCCCGTTTCACACGAAAGAATCATGAATTTGTCAGTTTGAACAGTTCAAAACAGCGTTTTTCTATGTTTTTGCAAGTTTAAAACAGCAATTTTATCGTCATTTCTCATAAATCGCCGTTTCACACGAAAGAAACATGAATTTGTCAGTTTGAATAGTTCAAAACAGCGTTTTTCTATGTTTTTGCAAGTTTAAAACAGCAATTTTATCGTCATTTCTCATAAATCGCCGTTTCACACGAAAGAAACATGAATTTGTCAGTTTGAATAGTTGAAAACAGCGTTTTTCTATGTTTTTGCAAGTTTAAAACAGCAATTTTATTGTCATTTCTCATAAATCGCCATTTCACACGAAAGAAACATGAATTTGTCAGTTTGAATAGTTCAAAACAGCGTTTTTCTATGTTTTTGCAAGTTTAAAACAACAGTTTTATCGTCATTTCTCATAAATCGCCGTTTCACACGAAAGAAAAATGAATTTGTCAGTTTGAATAGTTCAAAACAGCGTTTTTCTATGTTTTTGCAAGTTTAAAACAGCAGTTTTATCGTGATTTCACAAAAATCCACCGTTTCGAACGAAAGAAACCTGAATTTATCAGTTTAAATAGTTAAAAACAGCGTTTTTCTATGTTTTTGCAAGTTTAAAACAGCAATTTTATCGTCATTTCTCATAAATCCCCGTTTCACACAAAAGAAACATGAATTTGTCAGTTTGAATAGTTCAAAACAGCGTTTTTCTATGTTTTTGCAAGTTTAAAACAGCAATTTTATCGTCATTTCTCATAAATCGGCGTTTCACACGAAAGAAACATGAATTTGTCAGTTTGAATAGTTCAAAACAGCGTTTTTCTATGTTTTTGCAAGTTTAAAACAGCAATTTTATCGTCATTTCTCATAAATCGCCGTTTCACACGAAAGAAACATGAATTTGTCAGTTTGAATAGTTCAAAACAGCGTTTTTCTATGTTTTTGCAAGTTTAAAACAGCAATTTTATCGTCATTTCTCATAAATCGCCATTTCACTCGAAAGAAACATGAATTTGTCAGTTTGAATAGTTCAAAACAGCGTTTTTCTATGTTTTTGCAAGTTTAAAACAACAGTTTTATCGTGATTTCACAAAAATCCACCGTTTCGAACGAAAGAAACCTGAATTTATCAGTTTGTATAGTTAAAAACAGCGTTTTTCTGTTTTTGCAAGTTTAAGACAGCAATTTTATCGTCATTTCTCATAAATCGCCGTTTCATACGAAAGAAACATGAATTTGACAGTTTGAATAGTTCAAAACAGCGTTTTTCTATGTTTTTGCAAGTTTAAAACAGCAATTTTATCGTCATTTCTCATAAATCGCCGTTTCACACGAAAAAAACATGAATTTGTCAGTTTGAATAGTTAAAAACAGAGTTTTTCTATGTTTTTGCAAGTTTAAAACAGCAGTTTTATCGTGATTTCACAAAAATCCACCGTTTCGAACGAAAGAAACCTGAATTTATCAGTTTGAATAGTTAAAAACAGCGTTTTTCTATGTTTTTGCAAGTTTAAAACAGCAGTTTTATCGTGATTTCACAAAAATCCACCGTTTCGAACGAAAGAAACCTGAATTTATCAGTTTGAATAGTTAAAAACAGCGTTTTTCTATGTTTTTGCAAGTTTAAAACAGCAATTTTATCGTCATTTCTCATAAATCGCCGTTTCACACGAAAGAAACATGATTTTGTAAGTTTGAATATTTCAAAACAGCGTTTTTCTATGTTTTTGCAAGTTTAAAACAGTAATTTTATCGTCATTTCTCATAAATCGCCGTTTCGCACGAACGAAACATGAATTTATTAGTTTGAATAGTTGAAAACAGGGTTTTTTCTATGTTTTTGCAACTTTAAAACAGCAATTTTATCGTCATTTCTCATAAATCGCCGTTTCACACGAAAGAAACATGAATTTGTCAGTTTGAATAGTTCAAAACAGCGTTTTTCTATGTTTTTGCAAGTTTAAAACAGCAATTTTATCGTCATTTCTCATAAATCGCCGTTTCAAACGAAAGAAACATGATTTTGTCAGTTTGAATAGTTCAAAACAGCGTTTTTCTATGTTTTTGCAAGTTTAAAACAGCAATTTTATCGCCATTTCTCATAAATCGCCGTTTCGCACGAAAGAAACTTGAATTTATCAGTTTGAATAGTTAAAAACAGCGTTTTTCTATGTTTTTGCAAGTTTAAAACAGCAATTTTATCGTCATTTCTCATAAATCCCCGTTTCACACGAAAAAAACATGAATTTGTCAGTTTGAATAGTTCAAAACAGCGTTTTTGTATGTTTTTGCAAGTTTAAAACAGCAATTTTATCGTCATTTCTCATAAATCGCCGTTTCACACGAAAGAAACATGAATTTTTAAGCTTAAATAGTTCAAAACAGCGTTTTTCTATGTTTTTGCAAGTTTAAAACAGCAATTTTATCGTCATTTCTCATAAATCGCCGTTTCACACGAAAGAAACATGAATTTGACAGTTTGAATAGTTCAAAACAGCGTTTTTCTATGTTTTTGCAAGTTTAAAACAGCAATTTTATCGTCATTTCTCATAAATCGCCGTTTCACACGAAAGAAACATGAATTTGTCAGTTTGAATAGTTCAAAACAGCGTTTTTCTATGTTTTTGCAAGTTTAAAACAGCAATTTTATCGTCATTTCTCATAAATCGCCGTTTCACACGAAAGAAACCTGAATTTATCAGTTTGAATAGTTAAAAACAGCGTTTTTCTATGTTTTTGCAAGTTTAAAACAGCAATTTTATCGTCATTTCTCATAAATCCCCGTTTCACACGAAAGAAACATGAATTTGTCAGTTTGAATAGTTCAAAACAGCGTTTTTCTATGTTTTTGCAAGTTTAAAACAGCAATTTTATCGTCATTTCTCATAAATCGCCGTTTCACACGAAAGAAACATGAATTTGTCAGTTTGAATAGTTCAAAACAGCGTTTTTCTATGTTTTTGCAAGTTTAAAATAGCAATTTTATCGTCATTTCTCATAAATCGCCGTTTCACACGAAAGAAACATGAATTTGTCAGTTTGAATAGTTCAAAACAGCGTTTTTCTATGTTGTTGCAAGTTTAAAACAGCAGTTTTATCGTGATTTCACAAAAATCCACCGTTTCGAACGAAAGAAACCTGAATTTATCAGTTTGAATAGTTAAAAACAGCGTTTTTCTATGTTTTTGCAAGTTAAAAACAGCAATTTTATCGTCATTTCTCATAAATCGCCGTTTCACACGAAAGAAACATGAATTTGTCAGTTTGAATAGTTCAAAACAGCGTTTTTCTATGTTTTTGCAAGTTTAAAACAGCAGTTTTATCGTGATTTCACAAAAAACCACCGTTTCGAACGAAAGAAACCTGAATTTATCAGTTTGAATAGTTAAAAACAGTGTTTTTCTATGTTTTTGCAAGTTTAAAACAGCAATTTTATCGCCATTTTTCATAAATCGCCGTTTCACACGAAAGAAACATGATTTTGTCAGTTTAAATAGTTCAAAACAGCGTTTTTCTATGTTTTTGCAAGTTTAAAACAGCAATTTTATCGTCATTTCTCATAAATCGCTGTTTCGCACGAAAAAAACATGAATTTATCAGTTTGAATAGTTGAAAACAGCGTTTTTCTATGTTTTTGCAAGTTTAAAACAGCAATTTTATCGTCATTTCCCATAAATCGCCGTTTCACACGAAAGAAACATGAATTTGTCAGTTTGAATAGTTCAAAACAGCGTTTTTCTATGTTTTTGCAAGTTTAAAACAGCAGTTTTATCGTGATTTCACAAAAATCCACCGTTTCGAACGATAGAAACCTGAATTTATCAGTTTGAATAGTTAAAAACAGCGTTTTTCTATGTTTTTGCAATTTTAAAACAGCAATTTTATCGCCATTTCTCATAAATCGCCGTTTCACACGAAAGAAACATGAATTTATCAGTTTTAATAGTTGAAAACAGCGTTTTTCTATGTTTTTGCAAGTTTAAAACAGCAATTTTATCGTCATTTCTCATAAATCGCCGTTTCGCACGAAAGAAACATGAATTTATTAATTTGAATAGTTGAAAACAGCGTTTTTTCTATGTTTTTGCAAGTTTAAAACAGCAATTTTATCGTCATTTCTCATAAATCGCCGTTTCACACGAAAGAAACAAGAATTTGTCAGTTTGAATAGTTCAAAACAGCGTTTTTCTATGTTTTTGCAAGTTTAAAACAGCAATTTTATCGGCATTTCTCATAAATCGCCGTTTCACACGAAAGAAACATGATTTTGTCAGTTTGAATAGTTCAAAACAGCGTTTTTCTATGTTTTTGCAAGTTTAAAACAGCAATTTTATCGCCATTTCTCATAAATCGCCGTTTCGCAAGAAAGAAACTTGAATTTATCAGTTTGAATAGTTGAAAACAGCGTTTTACTATGTTTTTGCAAGTTTAAAACAGCAATTTTATCGTCATTTCTCATAAATCGCCGTTTCACACGAAAGAAACATGAATTTGTCAGTTTGAATAGTTCAAAACAGCGTTTTTCTATGTTGTTGCAAGTTTAAAACAGCAGTTTTATCGTGATTTCACAAAAATCCACCGTTTCGAACGAAAGAAACCTGAATTTATCAGTTTGAATAGTTAAAAACAGCGTTTTTCTATGTTTTTGCAAGTTAAAAACAGCAATTTTATCGTCATTTCTCATAAATCGCCGTTTCACACGAAAGAAACATGAATTTGTCAGTTTGAATAGTTCAAAACAGCGTTTTTCTATGTTTTTGCAAGTTTAAAACAGCAGTTTTATCGTGATTTCACAAAAAACCACCGTTTCGAACGAAAGAAACCTGAATTTATCAGTTTGAATAGTTAAAAACAGTGTTTTTCTATGTTTTTGCAAGTTTAAAACAGCAATTTTATCGCCATTTTTCATAAATCGCCGTTTCACACGAAAGAAACATGATTTTGTCAGTTTAAATAGTTCAAAACAGCGTTTTTCTATGTTTTTGCAAGTTTAAAACAGCAATTTTATCGTCATTTCTCATAAATCGCTGTTTCGCACGAAAAAAACATGAATTTATCAGTTTGAATAGTTGAAAACAGCGTTTTTCTATGTTTTTGCAAGTTTAAAACAGCAATTTTATCGTCATTTCCCATAAATCGCCGTTTCACACGAAAGAAACATGAATTTGTCAGTTTGAATAGTTCAAAACAGCGTTTTTCTATGTTTTTGCAAGTTTAAAACAGCAGTTTTATCGTGATTTCACAAAAATCCACCGTTTCGAACGATAGAAACCTGAATTTATCAGTTTGAATAGTTAAAAACAGCGTTTTTCTATGTTTTTGCAATTTTAAAACAGCAATTTTATCGCCATTTCTCATAAATCGCCGTTTCACACGAAAGAAACATGAATTTATCAGTTTTAATAGTTGAAAACAGCGTTTTTCTATGTTTTTGCAAGTTTAAAACAGCAATTTTATCGTCATTTCTCATAAATCGCCGTTTCGCACGAAAGAAACATGAATTTATTAATTTGAATAGTTGAAAACAGCGTTTTTTCTATGTTTTTGCAAGTTTAAAACAGCAATTTTATCGTCATTTCTCATAAATCGCCGTTTCACACGAAAGAAACAAGAATTTGTCAGTTTGAATAGTTCAAAACAGCGTTTTTCTATGTTTTTGCAAGTTTAAAACAGCAATTTTATCGGCATTTCTCATAAATCGCCGTTTCACACGAAAGAAACATGATTTTGTCAGTTTGAATAGTTCAAAACAGCGTTTTTCTATGTTTTTGCAAGTTTAAAACAGCAATTTTATCGCCATTTCTCATAAATCGCCGTTTCGCAAGAAAGAAACTTGAATTTATCAGTTTGAATAGTTGAAAACAGCGTTTTACTATGTTTTTGCAAGTTTAAAACAGCAATTTTATCGTCATTTCTCATAAATCGCCGTTTCACACGAAAGAAACATGAATTTGTCAGTTTGAATAGTTCAAAACAGCGTTTTTCTATGTTTTTGCAAGTTTAAAACAGCAGTTTTATCGTGATTTCACAAAAATCCACCGTTTAGATCGAAAGAAACCTGAATTTATCTGTTTGAATAGTTAAAAACAGCGTTTTTCTATGTTTTTGCTAGTTTAAAACAGCAATTTTATCGTCATTTCTCATAAATCCCCGTTTCACACGAAAAAAACATGAATTTGTCAGTTTGAATAGTTCAAAACATAGTTTTTCTATGTTTTTGCAAGTTTAAAACAGCAATTTTATCGTCATTTCTCATAAATCGCAGTTTCACACGAAAGAAACATGAATTTGTCAGTTTGAACAGTTCAAAACAGCGTTTTTCTATGTTTTTGCAAGTTTAAAACAGCAGTTTTATCGTAATTTCACAAAAAACCACCGTTTCGAACGAAAGAAACCTGAATTTATCAGTTTGAATAGTTAAAAACAGTGTTTTTCTATGTTTTTGCAAGTTTAAAACAGCAATTTTATAGTCATTTCTCATAAATCGCCGTTTCACACGAAAGAAACATGAATTAATCAGTTTGAATAGTTGAAAACAGCGTTTTTCTATGTTTTTGCAAGTTTAAAACAGCAATTTTATCGTCATTTCTCATAAATCGCCGTTTCACACGAAAGAAACATGATTTTGTCAGTTTGAATAGTTCAAAACAGCGTTTTTCTATGTTTTTGCAAGTTTAAAACAGCAATTTTATCGTCATTTCTCATAAATCGCCGTTTCGCACGAAAAAAACATGAATTTATCAGTTTGAATAGTTGAAAACAGCGTTTTTCTATGTTTTTGCAAGTTTAAAACAGCAATTTTATCGTCATTTCCCATAAATCGCCGTTTCACACGAAAGAAACATGAATTTGTCAGTTTGAATAGTTCAAAACAGCGTTTATCTATGTTTTTGCAAGTTTAAAACAGCAGTTTTATCGTGATTTCACAAAAATCCACCGTTTCGAACGATAGAAACCTGAATTTATCAGTTTGAGTAGTTAAAAACAGCGTTTTTCTATGTTTTTGCAAATTTAAAACAGCAATTTTATCGCCATTTCTCATAATACGCCGTTTCAGTCGAAAGAAACATGAATTTGTCAGTTTGAATAGTTCAAAACAGCGTTTTTCTATGTTTTTGCAAGTTTAAAACAGCAATTTTATCGTCATTACACATAAATCGCCGTTTCACACGAAAGAAACATGAATTTGTCAGTTTGAATAGTTCAAAACAGCGTTTTTCTATGTTTTTGCAAGTTTAAAACAGCAATTTTATCGTCATTTCTCATAAATCGCCGTTTCACACGAAAGAAACATGAATTTGTCAGTTTGAATAGTTAAAAACAGCGTTTTTCTATGTTTTTGCAAGTTTAAGACAGCAATTTTATCGTCATTTCTCATAAATCGCCGTTTCATACGAAAGAAACATGAATTTGACAGTTTGAATAGTTCAAAACAGCGTTTTTCTATGTTTTTGCAAGTTTAAAACAGCAATTTTATCGTCATTTCTCATAAATCGCCGTTTCACACGAAAGAAACATGAATTTTTCAGTTTGAATAGTTAAAAACAGCGTTTTTCTATGTTTTTGCAAGTTTAAAACAGCAGTTTTATCGTGATTTCACAAAAATCCACCGTTTCGAACGAAAGAAACCTGAATTTATCAGTTTGAATAGTTAAAAACAGCGTTTTTCTATGTTTTTGCAAGTTTAAAACAGCAATTTTATCGTCATTTCTCATAAATCGCCGTTTCACACGAAAGAAACATGATTTTGTAAGTTTGAATATTTCAAAACAGCGTTTTTCTATGTTTTTGCAAGTTTAAAACAGTAATTTTATCGTCATTTCTCATAAATCGCCGTTTCGCACGAACGAAACATGAATTTATTAGTTTGAATAGTTGAAAACAGGGTTTTTTCTATGTTTTTGCAACTTTAAAACAGCAATTTTATCGTCATTTCTCATAAATCGCCGTTTCACACGAAAGAAACATGAATTTGTCAGTTTGAATAGTTCAAAACAGCGTTTTTCTATGTTTTTGCAAGTTTAAAACAGCAATTTTATCGTCATTTCTCATAAATCGCCGTTTCAAACGAAAGAAACATGATTTTGTCAGTTTGAATAGTTCAAAACAGCGTTTTTCTATGTTTTTGCAAGTTTAAAACAGCAATTTTATCGCCATTTCTCATAAATCGCCGTTTCGCACGAAAGAAACTTGAATTTATCAGTTTGAATAGTTAAAAACAGCGTTTTTCTATGTTTTTG
The DNA here is from genome assembly GCA_963942605.1 of Poecilus cupreus. Lineage (NCBI taxonomy): Eukaryota > Metazoa > Arthropoda > Insecta > Coleoptera > Carabidae > Poecilus > Poecilus cupreus. The sequence goes on from CAWWDY010001389.1 coordinate 70,057, forward strand.
CAAGTTTAAAACAGCAATTTTATCGTCATTTCTCATAAATCCCCGTTTCACACGAAAAAAACATGAATTTGTCAGTTTGAATAGTTCAAAACAGCGTTTTTGTATGTTTTTGCAAGTTTAAAACAGCAATTTTATCGTCATTTCTCATAAATCGCCGTTTCACACGAAAGAAACATGAATTTGTCAGCTTAAATAGTTCAAAACAGCGTTTTTCTATGTTTTTGCAAGTTTAAAACAGCAATTTTATCGTCATTTCTCATAAATCCCCGTTTCACACGAAAGAAACATGAATTTGTCAGTTTGAATAGTTCAAAACAGCGTTTTTCTATGTTTTTGCAAGTTTAAAACAGCAATTTTATCGTCATTTCTCATAAATCGCCGTTTCACACGAAAGAAACATGAATTTGTCAGTTTGAATAGTTCAAAACAGCGTTTTTCTATGTTTTTGCAAGTTTAAAATAGCAATTTTGTCGTCATTTCTCATAAATCGCCGTTTCACACGAAAGAAACATGAATTTGTCAGTTTGAATAGTTAAATACAGCGTTTTTCTATGTTTTTGCAAGTTTAAAACAGCAATTTTATCGTCATTTCTCATAAATCGCCGTTACACACGAAAGAAACCTGAATTTATCAGTTTGAATAGTTAAAAACAGCGTTTTTCTATGTTTTTGCAAGTTTAAAACAGCAATTTTATCGTCATTTCTCATAAATCGCCGTTTCACACGAAAGAAACATGAATTTATCAGTTTGAATAGTTCAAAACAGCGTTTTTCTATGTTTTTGCAAGTTTAAAACAGCAGTTTTATCGTGATTTTACAAAAATCCACCGTTTCGAACGAAATAAACCTGATTTTATCAGTTTGAATAGTTCAAAACAGCGTTTTTTCTATGTTTTTGCAAGTTTAAAACAGCAATTTTATCGTCATTTCTCATAAATCGCCGTTTCACACGAAAGATACATGAATTTATCAGTTTGAATAGTTAAAAACAGCGTTTTTCTATGTTTTTGCAAGTTTAAAACAGCAATTTTATCGTCATTTCTCATAAATCGCCGTTTCACACGAAAGAAACATGAATTTGTCAGTTTGAATAGTTCAAAACAGCGTTTTTCTATGTTTTTGCAAGTTTAAAACAGCAATTTTATCGTCATTTCCCATAAATCGCCGTTTCACACGAAAGAAACATGAATTTGTCAGTTTGAATAGTTCAAAACAGCGTTTTTCTATGTTTTTGCAAGTTTAAAACAGCAGTTTTATCGTGATTTCACAAAAATCCACCGTTTCGAACGATAGAAACCTGAATTTATCAGTTTGAATAGTTAAAAACAGCGTTTTTCTATGTTTTTGCAATTTTAAAACAGCAATTTTATCGCCATTTCTCATAAATCGCCGTTTCACACGAAAGAAACATGAATTTATCAGTTTTAATAGTTGAAAACAGCGTTTTTCTATGTTTTTGCAAGTTTAAAACAGCAATTTTATCGTCATTTCTCATAAATCGCCGTTTCGCACGAAAGAAACATGAATTTATTAATTTGAATAGTTGAAAACAGCGTTTTTTCTAAGTTTTTGCAAGTTTAAAACAGCAATTTTATCGTCATTTCTCATAAATCGCCGTTTCACACGAAAGAAACAAGAATTTGTCAGTTTGAATAGTTCAAAACAGCGTTTTTCTATGTTTTTGCAAGTTTAAAACAGCAATTTTATCGGCATTTCTCATAAATCGCCGTTTCACACAAAAGAAACATGATTTTGTCAGTTTGAATAGTTCAAAACAGCGTTTTTCTATGTTTTTGCAAGTTTAAAACAGCAATTTTATCGCCATTTCTCATAAATCGCCGTTTCGCAAGAAAGAAACTTGAATTTATCAGTTTGAATAGTTGAAAACAGCGTTTTTACTATGTTTTTGCAAGTTTAAAACAGCAATTTTATCGTCATTTCTCATAAATCGCCGTTTCACACGAAAGAAACATGAATTTGTCAGTTTGAATAGTTCAAAACAGCGTTTTTCTATGTTTTTGCAAGTTTAAAACAGCAGTTTTATCGTGATTTCACAAAAATCCACCGTTTAGAACGAAAGAAACCTGAATTTATCTGTTTGAATAGTTAAAAACAGCGTTTTTCTATGTTTTTGCTAGTTTAAAACAGCAATTTTATCGTCATTTCTCATAAATCCCCGTTTCACACGAAAAAAACATGAATTTGTCAGTTTGAATAGTTCAAAACATAGTTTTTCTATGTTTTTGCAAGTTTAAAACAGCAATTTTATCGTCATTTCTCATAAATCGCAGTTTCACACGAAAGAAACATGAATTTGTCAGTTTGAACAGTTCAAAACAGCGTTTTTCTATGTTTTTGCAAGTTTAAAACAGCAGTTTTATCGTAATTTCACAAAAAACCACCGTTTCGAACGAAAGAAACCTGAATTTATCAGTTTGAATAGTTAAAAACAGTGTTTTTCTATGTTTTTGCAAGTTTAAAACAGCAATTTTATAGTCATTTCTCATAAATCGCCGTTTCACACGAAAGAAACATGAATTTATCAGTTTGAATAGTGAAAACAGCGTTTTTCTATGTTTTTGCAAGTTTAAAACAGCAATTTTATCGTCATTTCTCATAAATCGCCGTTTCACACGAAAGAAACATGATTTTGTCAGTTTGAATAGTTCAAAACAGCGTTTTTCTATGTTTTTGCAAGTTTAAAACAGCAATTTTATCGTCATTTCTCATAAATCGCCGTTTCGCACGAAAAAAAACATGAATTTATCAGTTTGAATAGTTGAAAACAGCGTTTTTCTATGTTTTTGCAAGTTTAAAACAGCAATTTTATCGTCATTTCCCATAAATCGCCGTTTCACACGAAAGAAACATGAATTTGTCAGTTTGAATAGTTCAAAACAGCGTTTATCTATGTTTTTGCAAGTTTAAAACAGCAGTTTTATCGTGATTTCACAAAAATCCACCGTTTCGAACGATAGAAACCTGAATTTATCAGTTTGAGTAGTTAAAAACAGCGTTTTTCTATGTTTTTGCAAATTTAAAACAGCAATTTTATCGCCATTTCTCATAATACGCCGTTTCAGTCGAAAGAAACATGAATTTGTCAGTTTGAATAGTTCAAAACAGCGTTTTTCTATGTTTTTGCAAGTTTAAAACAGCAATTTTATCGTCATTACACATAAATCGCCGTTTCACACGAAAGAAACATGAATTGTCAGTTTGAATAGTTCAAAACAGCGTTTTTCTATGTTTTTGCAAGTTTAAAACAGCAATTTTATCGTCATTTCTCATAAATCGCCGTTTCACACGAAAGAAACATGAATTTGTCAGTTTGAGTAGTTCAAAACAGCGTTTTTCTATGTTCTTGCAAGTTTAAAACAGCAATTTTATCGTCATTTCTCATAAATCGCCGTTTCACACGAAAGAAACATGAATTTGTCAGTTTGAATAGTTCAAAACAGCGTTTTTCTATGTTTTTGCAAGTTTAAAACAGCAATTTTATCGTCATTTCTCATAAATCGCCGTTTCACACGAAAGAAACATGATTTTGTCAGTTTGAATAGTTCAAAACAGCGTTTTTCTATGTTTTTGCAAGTTTAAAACAGCAATTTTATCGTCATTTCTCATAAATCGCCGTTTCGCACGAAAGAAACATGAATTTATCAGTTTGAATAGTTGAAAACAGCGTTTTTCTATGTTTTTGCAAGTTTAAAACAGCAATTTTATAGTCATTTCTCATAAATCGCCGTTTCACACGAAAGAAACATGAATTTGTCAGTTTGAATAGTTCAAAACAGCGTTTTTCTATGTTTTTGCAAGTTTAAAACAACAGTTTTATCGTGATTTCACAAAAATCCACCGTTTCGAACGAAAGAAACCTGAATTTATCAGTTTGAATAGTTAAAAACAGCGTTTTTCTATGTTTTTGCAAGTTTAAAACAGCAATTTTATCGTCATTTCTCATAAATCGCCGTTTCACACGAAAGAAACATGAATTTGACAGTTTGAATAGTTCAAAACAGCGTTTTTCTATGTTTTTGCAAGTTTAAAACAGCAATTTTATCGTCATTTCTCATAAATCGCCGTTTCACACGAAAGAAACATTAATTTGTCAGTTTGAATAGTTCAAAACAGCGTTTTTCTATGTTTTTGCAAGTTTAAAACAGCAATTTTATCGTCATTTCTCATAAATCGCCGTTTCACACGAAAGAAACCTGAATTTATCAGTTTGAATAGTTAAAAACAGCGTTTTTCTATGTTTTTGCAAGTTTAAAACAGCAATTTTATCGTCATTTCTCATAAATCCCCGTTTCACACGAAAGAAACATGAATTTGTCAGTTTGAATAGTTCAAAACAGCGTTTTTCTATGTTTTTGCAAGTTTAAAACAGCAATTTTATCGTCATTTCTCATAAATCGCCGTTTCACACGAAAGAAACATGAATTTGTCAGTTTGAATAGTTCAAAACAGCGTTTTTCTATGTTTTTGCAAGTTTAAAACAGCAATTTTGTCGTCATTTCTCATAAATCGCCGTTTCACACGAAAGAAACATGAATTTGTCAGTTTGAATAGTTCAAAACAGCGTTTTTCTATGTTGTTGCAAGTTTAAAACAGCAGTTTTATCGTGATTTCACAAAAATCCACCGTTTCGAACGAAAAAAACCTGAATTTATCAGTTTGAATAGTTAAAAACAGCGTTTTTCTATGTTTTTGCAAGTTAAAAACAGCAATTTTATCGTCATTTCTCATAAATCGCCGTTTCACACGAAAGAAACATGAATTTGTCAGTTTGAATAGTTCAAAACAGCGTTTTTCTATGTTTTTGCAAGTTTAAAACAGCAGTTTTATCGAGATTTCACAAAAAACCACCGTTTCGAACGAAAGAAACCTGAATTTATCAGTTTGAATAGTTAAAAACAGTGTTTTTCTATGTTTTTGCAAGTTTAAAACAGCAATTTTATCGTCATTTCTCATAAATCGCCGTTTCACACGAAAGAAACATGAATTTATCAGTTTGAATAGTTGAAAACAGCGTTTTTCTATGTTTTTGCAAGTTTAAAACAGCAATTTTATCGTCATTTCTCAAAAATCGCCGTTTCACACGAAAGAAACATGATTTTGTCAGTTTGAATAGTTCAAAACAGCGTTTTTCTATGTTTTTGCAAGTTTAAAACAGCAATTTTATCGTCATTTCCCATAAATCGCCGTTTCACACGAAAGAAACATGAATTTGTCAGTTTGAATAGTTCAAAACAGCGTTTTTCTATGTTTTTGCAAGTTTAAAACAGCAGTTTTATCGTGATTTCACAAAAATCCACCGTTTCGAACGATAGAAACCTGAATTTATCAGTTTGAATAGTTAAAAACAGCGTTTTTCTATGTTTTTGCAAGTTTAAAACAGCAATTTTATCGCCATTTCTCATAAATCGCCGTTTCACACGAAAGAAACATGAATTTGTCAGTTTGAATAGTTGAAAACAGCGTTTTTCTATGTTTTTGCAAGTTTAAAACAGCAATTTTATCGTCATTTCTCATAAATCGCCGTTTCGCACGAAAGAAACATGAATTTATTAATTTGAATAGTTGAAAACAGCGTTTTTTCTATGTTTTTGCAAGTTTAAAACAGCAATTTTATCGTCATTTCTCATAAATCGCCGTTTCACACGAAAGAAACAAGAATTTGTCAGTTTGAATAGTTCAAAACAGCGTTTTTCTATGTTTTTGCAAGTTTAAAACAGCAATTTTATCGTCATTTCTCATAAATCGCCGTTTCACATGAAAGAAACATGAATTTGTCAGTTTGAATAGTTCAAAACAGCGTTTTTCTATGTTTTTGCAAGTTTAAAACAGCAGTTTTATCGTGATTTCACAAAAATCCACCGTTTAGAACGAAAGAAACCTGAATTTATCAGTTTGAATAGTTAAAAACAGCGTTTTTCTATGTTTTTGCAAGTTTAAAACAGCAATTTTATCGTCATTTCTCATAAATCGCCGTTTCGCACGAAAGAAACATGAATTTATCAGTTTGAATAGTTGAAAACAGCGTTTTTCTATATTTTTGCAAGTTTAAAACAGCAATTTTAACGTCATTTCCCATAAATCGCCGTTTCACACGAAAGAAACATGAATTTGTCAGTTTGAATAGTTCAAAACAGCGTTTTTCTATGTTTTTGCAAGTTTAAAACAACAGTTTTATCGTGATTTCACAAAAATACACCGTTTCGAACGAAAGAAACCTGAATTTATCAGTTTGAATAGTTAAAAACAGCGTTTTTCTATGTTTTTGCAAGTTTAAAACAGCAATTTTATCGTCATTTCTCATAAATCGCCGTTTCACACGAAAGAAACATGAATTTGACAGTTTGATTAGTTCAAAACAGCGTTTTTCTATGTTCTTGCAAGTTTAAAACAGCAATTTTATCGTCATTTCTCATAAATCGCCGTTTCACACGAAAGAAACATGAATTTATCAGTTTGAATAGTTCAAAACAGCGTTTTTCTATGTTTTTGCAAATTTAAAACAGCAGTTTTATCGTGATTTCACAAAAATCCACCGTTTCGAACGAAAGAAACCTGAATTTATCAGTTTGAATAGTTAAAAACATCGTTTTTCCATGTTTTTGCAAGTTTAAAACAGCAATTTTATCGTCATTTCTCATAAATCGCCGTTTCACACGAAAGAAACATGATTTTGTCAGTTTGAATATTTCAAAACAGCGTTTTTCTATGTTTTTGCAAGTTTAAAACAGCAATTTTATCGTCATTTCTCATAAATCGCCGTTTCGCACGAAAGAAACATGAATTTATCAGTTTGAATAGTTGAAAACAGCGTTTTTCTATGTTTTTGCAAGTTTAAAACAGCAATTTTATAGTCATTTCTCATAAATCGCCGTTTCACACGAAAGAAACATGAATTTGTCAGTTTGAATAGTTCAAAACAGCGTTTTTCTATGTTTTTGCAAGTTTGAAACAGCAGTTTTATCGTGATTTCACAAAAATCCACCGTTTCGAACGAAAGAAACCTGAATTTATCAGTTTGAATAGTTAAAAACAGCGTTTTTCTATGTTTTTGCAAGTTTAAAACAGCAATTTTATCGTCATTTCTCATAAATCGCCGTTTCGCACGAAAGAAACATGAATTTATTAGTTTGAATAGTTGAAAACATCGTTTTTCTATGTTTTTGCAAGTTTAAAACAGCAAATTTATCGTCATTTCTCATAAATCGCCATTTCACACAAAAGAAACATGAATTTGTCAGTTTGAATAGTTCAAATCAGCGTTTTTCTATGTTTTTGCAAGTTTAAAACAGCAATTTTATCGTCATTACTCATAAATCGCCGTTTCACACGAAAGAAACATGAATTTGTCAGTTTGAATAGTTCAAAACAGCGTTTTTCTATGTTTTTGCAAGTTTAAAACAGCAATTTTATCGTCATTTCTCATAAATCGCCGTTTCACACGAAAGAAACATGAATTTGTCAGTTTGAGTAGTTCAAAACAGCGTTTTTCTATGTTCTTGCAAGTTTAAAACAGCAATTTTATCGTCATTTCTCATAAATCGCCGTTTCACACGAAAGAAACATGAATTTGTCAGTTTGAATAGTTCAAAACAGCGTTTTTCTATGTTTTTGCAAGTTTAAAACAGCAATTTTATCGTCATTTCTCATAAATCGCCGTTTCACACGAAAGAAACATGATTTTGTCAGTTTGAATAGTTCAAAACAGCGTTTTTCTATGTTTTTGCAAGTTTAAAACAGCAATTTTATCGTCATTTCTCATAAATCGCCGTTTCGCACGAAAGAAACATGAATTTATCAGTTTGAATAGTTGAAAACAGCGTTTTTCTATGTTTTTGCAAGTTTAAAACAGCAATTTTATAGTCATTTCTCATAAATCGCCGTTTCACACGAAAGAAACATGAATTTGTCAGTTTGAATAGTTCAAAACAGCGTTTTTCTATGTTTTTGCAAGTTTAAAACAACAGTTTTATCGTGATTTCACAAAAATCCACCGTTTCGAACGAAAGAAACCTGAATTTATCAGTTTGAATAGTTAAAAACAGCGTTTTTCTATGTTTTTGCAAGTTTAAAACAGCAATTTTATCGTCATTTCTCATAAATCGCCGTTTCACACGAAAGAAACATGAATTTGACAGTTTGAATAGTTCAAAACAGCGTTTTTCTATGTTTTTGCAAGTTTAAAACAGCAATTTTATCGTCATTTCTCATAAATCGCCGTTTCACACGAAAGAAACATTAATTTGTCAGTTTGAATAGTTCAAAACAGCGTTTTTCTATGTTTTTGCAAGTTTAAAACAGCAATTTTATCGTCATTTCTCATAAATCGCCGTTTCACACGAAAGAAACCTGAATTTATCAGTTTGAATAGTTAAAAACAGCGTTTTTCTATGTTTTTGCAAGTTTAAAACAACAATTTTATCGTCATTTCTCATAAATCCCCGTTTCACACGAAAGAAACATGAATTTGTCAGTTTGAATAGTTCAAAACAGCGTTTTTCTATGTTTTTGCAAGTTTAAAACAGCAATTTTATCGTCATTTCTCATAAATCGCCGTTTCACACGAAAGAAACATGAATTTGTCAGTTTGAATAGTTCAAAACAGCGTTTTTTTATGTTTTTGCAAGTTTAAAACAGCAATTTTATCGTCATTTCTCATAAATCGCCGTTTCACACGAAAGAAACATGAATTTGTCAGTTTGAATAGTTCAAAACAGCGTTTTTCTATGTTGTTGCAAGTTTAAAACAGCAGTTTTATCGTGATTTCACAAAAATCCACCGTTTCGAACGAAAAAAACCTGAATTTATCAGTTTGAATAGTTAAAAACAGCGTTTTTCTATGTTTTTGCAAGTTAAAAACAGCAATTTTATCGTCATTTCTCATAAATCGCCGTTTCACACGAAAGAAACATGAATTTGTCAGTTTGAATAGTTCAAAACAGCGTTTTTCTATGTTTTTGCAAGTTTAAAACAGCAGTTTTATCGAGATTTCACAAAAAACCACCGTTTCGAACGAAAGAAACCTGAATTTATCAGTTTGAATAGTTAAAAACAGTGTTTTTCTATGTTTTTGCAAGTTTAAAACAGCAATTTTATCGTCATTTCTCATAAATCGCCGTTTCACACGAAAGAAACATGAATTTATCAGTTTGAATAGTTGAAAACAGCGTTTTTCTATGTTTTTGCAAGTTTAAAACAGCAATTTTATCGTCATTTCTCAAAAATCGCCGTTTCACACGAAAGAAACATGATTTTGTCAGTTTGAATAGTTCAAAACAGCGTTTTTCTATGTTTTTGCAAGTTTAAAACAGCAAGTTTATCGTCATTTCCCATAAATCGCCGTTTCACACGAAAGAAACATGAATTTGTCAGTTTGAATAGTTCAAAACAGCGTTTTTCTATGTTTTTGCAAGTTTAAAACAGCAGTTTTATCGTGATTTCACAAAAATCCACCGTTTCGAACGATAGAAACCTGAATTTATCAGTTTGAATAGTTAAAAACAGCGTTTTTCTATGTTTTTGCAAGTTTAAAACAGCAATTTTATCGCCATTTCTCATAAATCGCCGTTTCACACGAAAGAAACATGAATTTGTCAGTTTGAATAGTTGAAAACAGCGTTTTTCTATGTTTTTGCAAGTTTAAAACAGCAATTTTATCGTCATTTCTCATAAATCGCCGTTTCGCACGAAAGAAACATGAATTTATTAATTTGAATAGTTGAAAACAGCGTTTTTTCTATGTTTTTGCAAGTTTAAAATAGCAATTTTATCGTCATTTCTCATAAATCGCCGTTTCACACGAAAGAAACAAGAATTTGTCAGTTTGAATAGTTCAAAACAGCGTTTTTCTATGTTTTTGCAAGTTTAAAACAGCAATTTTATCGTCATTTCTCATAAATCGCCGTTTCACATGAAAGAAACATGAATTTGTCAGTTTGAATAGTTCAAAACAGCGTTTTTCTATGTTTTTGCAAGTTTAAAACAGCAGTTTTATCGTGATTTCACAAAAATCCACCGTTTAGAACGAAAGAAACCTGAATTTATCAGTTTGAATAGTTAAAAACAGCGTTTTTCTATGTTTTTGCAAGTTTAAAACAGCAATTTTATCGTCATTTCTCATAAATCGCCGTTTCGCACGAAAGAAACATGAATTTATCAGTTTGAATAGTTGAAAACAGCGTTTTTCTATATTTTTGCAAGTTTAAAACAGCAATTTTAACGTCATTTCCCATAAATCGCCGTTTCACACGAAGGAAACATGAATTTGTCAGTTTGAATAGTTCAAAACAGCGTTTTTCTATGTTTTTGCAAGTTTAAAACAACAGTTTTATCGTGATTTCACAAAAATACACCGTTTCGAACGAAAGAAACCTGAATTTATCAGTTTGAATAGTTAAAAACAGCGTTTTTCTATGTTTTTGCAAGTTTAAAACAGCAATTTTATCGTCATTTCTCATAAATCGCCGTTTCACACGAAAGAAACATGAATTTATCAGTTTGAATAGTTCAAAACAGCGTTTTTCTATGTTTTTGCAAATTTAAAACAGCAGTTTTATCGTGATTTCACAAAAATCCACCGTTTCGAACGAAAGAAACCTGAATTTATCAGTTTGAATAGTTAAAAACATCGTTTTTCCATGTTTTTGCAAGTTTAAAACAGCAATTTTATCGTCATTTCTCATAAATCGCCGTTTCACACGAAAGAAACATGATTTTGTCAGTTTGAATATTTCAAAACAGCGTTTTTCTATGTTTTTGCAAGTTTAAAACAGCAATTTTATCGTCATTTCTCATAAATCGCCGTTTCGCACGAAAGAAACATGAATTTATCAGTTTGAATAGTTGAAAACAGCGTTTTTCTATGTTTTTGCAAGTTTAAAACAGCAATTTTATAGTCATTTCTAATAAATCGCCGTTTCACACGAAAGAAACATGAATTTGTCAGTTTGAATAGTTCAAAACAGCGTTTTTCTATGTTTTTGCAAGTTTGAAACAGCAGTTTTATCGTGATTTCACAAAAATCCACCGTTTCGAACGAAAGAAACCTGAATTTATCAGTTTGAATAGTTAAAAACAGCGTTTTTCTATGTTTTTGCAAGTTTAAAACAGCAATTTTATCGTCATTTCTCATAAATCGCCGTTTCGCACGAAAGAAACATGAATTTATTAGTTTGAATAGTTGAAAACATCGTTTTTCTATGTTTTTGCAAGTTTAAAACAGCAATTTTATCGTCATTTCTCATAAATCGCCATTTCACACAAAAGAAACATGAATTTGTCAGTTTGAATAGTTCAAATCAGCGTTTTTCTATGTTTTTGCAAGTTTAAAACAGCAAATTTATCGTCATTTCTCATAAATCGCCGTTTCACACGAAAGAAACATGAATTTGTCAGTTTGAATAGTTCAAAACAGCGTTTTTCTATGTTTTTGCAAGTTTAAAACAGCAATTTTATCGCCATTTCTCATAAATCGCCGTTTCACACGAAAGAAACATGAATTTGTCAGTTTGAATAGTTCAAAACAGCGTTTTTCTATGTTTTTGCAAGTTTAAAACAGCAGTTTTATCGTGATTTCACAAAAATTCACCGTTCCGAACGAAAGAAACCTGAATTTATCAGTTTGAATAGTTAAAAACAGCGTTTTTCTATGTTTTTGCATGTTTAAAACAGCAATTTTATCGTCATTTCTCATAAATCGCCGTTTCACACGAAAAAAACATGAATTTATCAGTTTGAATAGTTGAAAACATCGTTTTTCTATGTTTTTGCAAGTTTAAAACAGCAATTTTATCGTCATTTCTCATAAATCGCCGTTTCACACGAAAGAAACATGAATTTGTCAGTTTGAATAGTTCAAAACAGCGTTTTTCTATGTTTTTGCAAGTTTGAAACAGCAATTTTATCGTCATTTCTCATAAATCGCCGTTTCACACGAAAGAAACATGAATTTGTCAGTTTGAATAGTTCAAAACAGCGTTTTTCTATGTTTTTGCAAGTTTAAAACAGCAATTTTATCGTCATTTCTCATAAATCGCCGTTTCACACGAAAGAAACATGAATTTGTCAGTTTGAATAGTTAAAAACAGCGTTTTTCTATGTTTTTGCAAGTTTAAAACCGCAGTTTTATCGTGATTTCACAAAAATCCACCGTTTCGAACGAAAGAAACCTGAATTTATCAGTTTGAATAGTTAAAAACAGCGTTTTTCTATGTTTTTGCAAGTTTAAAACAGCAATTTTATCGTCATTTCTCATAAATCGCCGTTTCACACGAAAGAAACATGAATTTATCAGTTTGAATAGTTGAAAACAGCGTTTTTCTATGTTTTTGCAAGTTTAAAACAGCAATTTTATCGTCATTTCTCATAAATCGCCGTTTCACACGAAAGAAACATGATTTTGTCAGTTTGAATTGTTCAAAACAGCGTTTTTCTATGTTTTTGCAAGTTTAAAACAGCAATTTTATCGTCATTTCTCATAAATCGCCGTTTCACACGAAAGAAATATGAATTTGTCAGTTTAAATAGTTCAAAACAGCGTTTTTCTATGTTTTTGCAAGTTTAAAACAGCAGTTTTATCGTGATTTCACAAAAATTCACCGTTTCGAACGAAAGAAACCTGAATTTATCAGTTTGAATAGTTAAAAACAGCGTTTTTCTATGTTTTTGCAAGTTTAAAACAGCAAATTTATCGTCATTTCTCATAAATCGCCGTTTCACACGAAAGAAACATGAATTTATCAGTTTGAATAGTTGAAAACAGCGTTTTTCTATGTTTTTGCAAGTTTAAAACAGCAATTTTATCGTCATTTCTCATAAATCGCCGTTTCACACGAAAGAAACATGATTTTGTCAGTTTGAATAGTTCAAAACAGCGTTTTTCTATGTTTTTGCAAGTTTAAAACAGCAATTTTATCGTCATTTCTCATAAATCGCCGTTTCGTACGAAAGAAACATGAATTTATTAGTTTGAATAATTGAAAACAGCGTTTTTCTATGTTTTTGCAAGTTTAAAACAGCTATTTTATCGTCATTTCTCATAAATCGCCGTTTCACACGAAAGAAACATGAATTTGTCAGTTTGAATAGTTCAAAACAGCGTTTTTCTATGTTTTTGCAAGTTTAAAACAGCAATTTTATCGTCAATTCTCATAAATCGCCGTTTCGCACGAAAGAAACATGAAGTTATTAGTTTGAATAATTGAAAACAGCGTTTTTCTATGTTTTTGCAAGTTTAAAACAGCTATTTTATCGTCATTTCTCATAAATCGCCGTTTCACACGAAAGAAACATGAATTTGTCAGTTTGAATAGTTCAAAACAGCGTTTTTCTATGTTTTTGCAAGTTTAAAAAAGCAGTTTTATCGTGATTTCACAAAAATCCACCGTTTCGAACGAATGAAACCTGAATTTATCAGTTTGAATAGTTAAAAACAGCGTTTTTCTATGTTTTTGCAAGTTTAAAACAGCAATTTTATCGTCATTTTTCATAAATCGCCGTTTCACACGAAAGAAACATTAATTTATCAGTTTGAATAGTTGAAAACAGCGTTTATGTTTTTGCAAGTTTAAAACAGCAATTTTATCGTCATTTCTCATAAATCGCCGTTTCACACGAAAGAAACATGATTTTGTCAGTTTGAATAGTTCAAAACAGCGTTTTTCTATGTTTTTGCAAGTTTAAAACAGCAATTTTATCGTCATTTCTCATAAATCGCCGTTTCGCACGAAAGAAACATGAATTTATCAGTTTGAATAGTTGAAAACAGCGTTTTTCTATGTTTTTGCAAATTTAAAACAGCAATTTTATAGTCATTTCTCATAAATCGCCGTTTCACACGAAAGAAACATGAATATGTCAGTTTGAATAGTTCAAAACAGCGTTTTTCTATGTTTTTGCAAGTTTAAAACAGCAGTTTTATCGTGATTTCACAAAAATCCACCGTTTCGAACGAAAGAAACCTGAATTTATCAGTTTGAATAGTTAAAAACAGCGTTTTTCTATGTTTTTGCAAGTTTAAAACAGCAATTTTATCGTCATTTCTCATAAATCGCCGTTTCACACGAAAGAAACATGAATTTATTAGTTTGAATAGTTGAAAACAGCGTTTTTCTATGTTTTTGCAAGTTTAAAACAGCAATTTTATCGTCATTTCTCATAAATCGCCGTTTCGCACGAAAGAAACATGATTTTGTCAGTTTGAATAGTTCAAAACAGCGTTTTTCTATGTTTTAGCAAGTTTAAAACAGCAATTTTATCGTCATTTCTCATAAATAGCCGTTTCGCACGAAAGAAACATGAATTTATCAGTTTGAATAGTTGAAAACAGCGTTTTTCTATGTTTTTGCAAGTTTAAAACAGCAATTTTATAGTCATTTCTCATAAATAACCGTTTCACACGAAAGAAACATGAATTTGTCAGTTTGAATAGTTCAAAACAGCGTTTTTCTATGTTTTTGCAAGTTTAAAACAGCAGTTTTATCGTGATTTCACAAAAATCCACCGTTTCGAACGAAAAAAACCTGAATTTATCAGTTTGAATAGTTAAAAACAGCGTTTTTCTATGTTTTTGCAAATTTAAAACAGCAATTTTATCGTCATTTCTCATAAATCGCCGTTTCACACGAAAGAAACATGAATTTGTCAGTTTGAATAGTTCAAAACAGCGTTTTTCTAGGTTTTTGCAAGTTTAAAACAGCAATTTTATCGTCATTTCTCATAAATCGCCGTTTCACACGAACGAAACATGAATTTGTCAGTTTGAATAGTTCAAAACAGCGTTTTTCTGTTTTTGCAAGTTTAAAACAGCAATTTTATCGTCATTTCTCATAAATCGCCGTTTCACACGAAGGAAACATGAATTTGTCAGTTTGAATAGTTCAAAACAGCGTTTTTCTATGTTTTTGCAAGTTTAAAAAAGCAGTTTTATCGTGATTTCACAAAAATCCACCGTTTCGAACGAAAGAAACCTGAATTTATCAGTTTGAATAGTTAAAAACAGCGTTTTTCTATGTTTTTGCAAGTTTAAAACAGCAATTTTATCGTCATTTCTCATAAATCGCCGTTTCACACGAAAGAAACATGAATTTATTAGTTTGAATAGTTGAAAACAGCGTTTTTCTATGTTTTTGCAAGTTTAAAACAGCAATTTTATCTTCATTTCTCATAAATCGCCGTTTCACACGAAAGAAACATGATTTTGTCAGTTTGAATAGTTCATAACAGCGTTTTTCTATGTTTTTGCAAGTTTAAAACAGCAATTTTATCGTCATTTCTCATAAATCGCCGTTTCGCACGAAAGAAACATGAATTTATCAGTTTGAATAGTTGAAAACAGCGTTTTTCTATGTTCTTGCAAGTTTAAAACAGCAATTTTATCGTCATTTCTCATAAATCGCCGTTTCACACGAAAGAAACATGAATTTGTCAGTTTGAATAGTTCAAAACAGCGTTTTTTTATGTTTTTAAAAGTTTAAAACAGCAATTTTATCGCCATTTCTCATAAATCGCCGTTTCACACGAAAGAAACATGATTTTGTCAGTTTGAATAGTTCAAAACAGCGTTTTTCTATGTTTTAGCAAGTTTAAAACAGCAATTTTATCGTCATTTCTCATAAATCGCCGTTTCGCACGAAAGAAACAAGAATTTATCAGTTTGAATAGTTGAAAACAGCGTTTTTCTATGTTTTTGCAAGTTTAAAACAGCAATTTTATAGTCATTTCTCATAAATCGCCGTTTCACACGAAAGAAACATGAATTTGTCAGTTTGAATAGTTCAAAACAGCGTTTTTCTATGTTTTTGCAAGTTTAAAACAGCAGTTTTATCGTGATTTCTCAAAAATCCACCGTTTCGAACGAAAGAAACCTGAATTTATCAGTTTGAATAGTTAAAAACAGCGTTTTTCTATGTTTTTGCAAGTTTAAAACAGCAATTTTATCGTCATTTCTCATAAATCGCCGTTTCACACGAAAGAAACATGAATTTGTCAGTTTGAATAGTTCAAAACAGCGTTTTTCTATGTTTTTGCAAGTTTAAAACAGCAATTTTATCGTCATTTCTCATAAATCGCCGTTTCACACGAAAGAAACATGAATTTATTAGTTTGAATAGTTAAAAACAGCGTTTTTCTATGTTTTTGCAAGTTTAAAACAGCTATTTTATCGTCATTTCTCATAAATCGCCGTTTCACACGAAAGAAACATGAATTTTTCAGTTTGAATAGTTCAAAACAGCGTTTTTCTATGTTTTTGCAAGTTTAAAACAGCAGTTTTATCGTGATTTCACAAAAATCCACCGTTTCGAACGAATGAAACCTGAATTTATCAGTTTGAATAGTTAAAAACAGCGTTTTTCTATGTTTTTGCAAGTTTAAAACAGCAATTTTATCGTCATTTTTCATAAATCGCCGTTTCACACGAAAGAAACATGAATTTATCAGTTTGAATAGTTGAAAACAGCGTTTATGTTTTTGCAAGTTTAAAACAGCAATTTTATCGTCATTTCTCATAAATCGCCGTTTCGCACGAAAGAAACATGATTTTGTCAGTTTGAATAGTTCAAAACAGCGTTTTTCTATGTTTTAGCAAGTTTAAAACAGCAATTTTATCGTCATTTCTCATAAATCGCCGTTTTGCACGTAAGAAACATGAATTTATCAGTTTGAATAGTTGAAAACAGCGTTTTTCTATGTTTTTGCAAGTTTAAAACAGCAATTTTATAGTCATTTCTCATAAATCACCGTTTCACACGAAAGAAACATGAATTTGTCAGTTTGAATAGTTCAAAACAGCGTTTTTCTATGTTTTTGCAAGTTTAAAACAGCAGTTTTATCGTGATTTCACAAAAATCCACCGTTTCGAACGAAAAAAACCTGAATTTATCAGTTTGAATAGTTAAAAACAGCGTTTTTCTATGTTTTTGCAAGTTTAAAACAGCAATTTTATCGTCATTTCTCATAAATCGCCGTTTCACACGAAAGAAACATGAATTTGTCAGTTTGAATAGTTCAAAACAGCGTTTTTCTAGGTTTTTGCAAGTTTAAAACAGCAATTTTATCGTCATTTCTCATAAATCGCCGTTTCACACGAAAGAAACATGAATTTGTCAGTTTGAATAGTTCAAAACAGCGTTTTTCTGTTTTTGCAAGTTTAAAACAGCAATTTTATCGTCATTTCTCATAAATCGCCGTTTCACACGAAGGAAACATGAATTTGTCAGTTTGAATAGTTCAAAACAGCGTTTTTCTATGTTTTTGCAAGTTTAAAAAAGCAGTTTTATCGTGATTTCACAAAAATCCACCGTTTCGAACGAAAGAAACCTGAATTTATCAGTTTGAATAGTTAAAAACAGCGTTTTTCTATGTTTTTGCAAGTTTAAAACAGCAATTTTATCGTCATTTCTCATAAATCGCCGTTTCACACGAAAGAAACATGAATTTATTAGTTTGAATAGTTGAAAACAGCGTTTTTCTATGTTTTTGCAAGTTTAAAACAGCAATTTTATCGTCATTTCTCATAAATTGCCGTTTCACACGAAAGAAACATGATTTTGTCAGTTTGAATAGTTCATAACAGCGTTTTTCTATGTTTTTGCAAGTTTAAAACAGCAATTTTATCGTCATTTCTCATAAATCGCCGTTTCGCACGAAAGAAACATGAATTTATCAGTTTGAATAGTTGAAAACAGCGTTTTTCTATGTTCTTGCAAGTTTAAAACAGCAATTTTATCGTCATTTCTCATAAATCGCCGTTTAACACGAAAGAAACATGAATTTGTCAGTTTGAATAGTTCAAAACAGCGTTTTTTTATGTTTTTAAAAGTTTAAAACAGCAATTTTATCGCCATTTCTCATAAATCGCCGTTTCACACGAAAGAAACATGATTTTGTCAGTTTGAATAGTTCAAAACAGCGTTTTTCTATGTTTTAGCAAGTTTAAAACAGCAATTTTATCGTCATTTCTCATAAATCGCCGTTTCGCACGAAAGAAACATGAATTTATCAGTTTGAATAGTTGAAAACAGCGTTTTTCTATGTTCTTGCAAGTTTAAAACAGCAATTTTATCGTCATTTCTCATAAATCGCCGTTTCACACGAAAGAAACATGAATTTATCAGTTTGAATAGATGAAAACAGCGTTTATGTTTTTGCAAGTTTAAAACAGCAATTTTATCGTCATTTCTCATAAATCGCCGTTTCACACGAAAGAAACATGATTTTGTCAGTTTGAATAGTTCAAAACAGCGTTTTTCTATGTTTTTGCAAGTTTAAAACAGCAATTTTATCGTCATTTCTCATAAATCGCCGTTTCGCACGAAAGAAACATGAATTTATCAGTTTGAATAGTTGAAAACAGCGTTTTTCTATGTTTTTGCAAGTTTAAAACAGCAATTTTATAGTTATTTCTCATAAATCGCCGTTTCACACGAAAGAAACATGAATATGTCAGTTTGAATAGTTCAAAACAGCGTTTTTCTATGTTTTTGCAAGTTTAAAACAGCAGTTTTATCTTGATTTCACAAAAATCCACCGTTTCGAACGAAAGAAACCTGAATTTATCAGTTTGAATAGTTAAAAACAGCGTTTTTCTATGTTTTTGCAAGTTTAAAACAGCAATTTTATCGTCATTTCTCATAAATCGCCGTTTCACACGAAAGAAACATGAATTTGTCAGTTTGAATAGTTCAAAACAGCGTTTTTCTATGTTTTTGCAAGTTTAAAACAGCAATTTTATCGTCATTTCTCATAAATCGCCGTTTCACACGAAAGAAACATGAATTTGTCAGTTTGAATAGTTCAAAACAGCGTTTTTCTGTTTTTGCAAGTTTAAAACAGCAATTTTATCGTCATTTCTCATAAATCGCCGTTTCACACGAAAGAAACATGAATTTGTCAGTTTGAATAGTTCAAAACAGCGTTTTTCTATGTTTTTGCAAGTTTAAAAAAGCAGTTTTATCGTTATTTCACAAAAATCCACCGTTTCGAACGAAAGAAACCTGAATTTATCAGTTTGAATAGTTAAAAACAGCGTTTTTCTATGCTTTTGCAAGTTTAAAACACCAATTTTATCGTCATTTCTCATAAATCGCCGTTTCACACGAAAGAAACATGAATTTATTAGTTTGAATAGTTGAAAACAGCGTTTTTCTATGTTTTTGCAAGTTTAAAACAGCAATTTTATCGTCATTTCTCATAAATCGCCGTTTCACACGAAAGAAACATGATTTTGTCAGTTTGAATATTTCAAAACAGCGTTTTTCTATGTTTTTGCAAGTTTAAAACAGCAATTTTATCGTCATTTCTCATAAATCGCCGTTTCGCACGAAAGAAACATGAATTTATCAGTTTGAATAGTTGAAAACAGCGTTTTTCTATGTTCTTGCAAGTTTAAAACAGCAATTTTATCGTCATATCTCATAAATCGCCGTTTCACACGAAAGAAACATGAATTTGTCAGTTTGAATGGTTCAAAACAGCGTTTTTCTATGTTTTTGCAAGTTTAAAACAGCAATTTTATCGCCATTTCTCATAAATCGCCGTTTCACACGAAAGAAACATGATTTTGTCAGTTTGAATAGTTCAAAACAGCGTTTTTCTATGTTTTAGCAAGTTTAAAACAGCAATTTTATCGTCATTTCTCATAAATCGCCGTTTCGCACGAAAGAAACATGAATTTGTCAGTTTGAATAGTTCAAAACAGCGTTTTTCTATATTTTGCAAGTTTAAAACAGCAATTTTATCGTCATTTCTCATAAATCGCCGTTTCACACGAAAGAAACATGAATTTGTCAGTTTGAATAGTTCAAAACAGCGTTTTTCTGTTTTTGCAAGTTTAAAACAGCAATTTTATCGTCATTTCTCATAAATCGCCGTTTCACACGAAAGAAACATGAATTTGTCAGTTTGAATAGTTCAAAACAGCGTTTTTCTATGTTTTTGCAAGTTTAAAAAAGCAGTTTTATCGTTATTTCACAAAAATCCACCGTTTCGAACGAAAGAAACCTGAATTTATCAGTTTGAATAGTTAAAAACAGCGTTTTTCTATGCTTTTGCAAGTTTAAAACACCAATTTTATCGTCATTTCTCATAAATCGCCGTTTCACACGACAGAAACATGAATTTATTAGTTTGAATAGTTGAAAACAGCGTTTCTCTATGTTTTTGCAAGTTTAAAACAGCAATTTTATCGTCATTTCTCATAAATCGCCGTTTCGCACGAAAGAAACATGAATTTATCAGTTTGAATAGTTGAAAACAGCGTTTTTCTATGTTTTTGCAAGTTTAAAACAGCAATTTTATAGTCATTTCTCATAAATCGCCGTTTCACACGAAAGAAACATGAATATGTCAGTTTGAATAGTTCAAAACAGCGTTTTTCTATGTTTTTGCAAGTTTAAAACAGCAGTTTTATCGTGATTTCACAAAAATCCACCATTTCGAACGAAAGAAACCTGAATTTATCAGTTTGAATAGTTAAAAACAGCGTTTTTCTATGTTTTTGCAAGTTTAAAACAGCAATTTTATCGTCATTTCTCATAAATCGCCGTTTCACACGAAAGAAACATGAATTTGTCAGTTTGAATAGTTCAAAACAGCGTTTTTCTGTTTTTGCAAGTTTAAAACAGCAATTTTATCGTCATTTCTCATAAATCGCCGTTTCACACGAAAGAAACATGAATTTGTCAGTTTGAATAGTTCAAAACAGCGTTTTTCTATGTTTTTACAAGTTTAAAAAAGCAGTTTTATCGTGATTTCACAAAAATCCACCGTTTCGAACGAAAGAAACTTGAATTTATCAGTTTGAATAGTTAAAAACAGCGTTTTTCTATGTTTTTGCAAGTTTAAAACAGCAATTTTATCGTCATTTCTCATAAATCGCCGTTTCACACGAGAGAAACATGAATTTGTCAGTTTGAATAGTTTAAAACAGCGTTTTTCTATGTTTTTGCAAGTTTAAAACAGCAATTTTATCGCCATTTCTCATAAATCGCCGTTTCACACGAAAGAAACATGATTTTGTCAGTTTGAATAGTTCAAAACAGCGTTTTTCTATGTTTTAGCAAGTTTAAAACAGCAATTTTATCGTCATTTCTCATAAATCGCCGTTTCGCACGAAAGAAACATGAATTTGTCAGTTTGAATAGTTCAAAACAGCGTTTTTCTATGTTTTTGCAAGTTAAAAACAGCAGTTTTATCGTGATTTCACAAAAATCCACCGTTTCGAACGAAAGAAACCTGAATTTATCAGTTTGAATATTTAAAAACAGCGTTTTTCTATGTTTTTGCAAGTTTAAAACAGCAATTTTATCGTCATTTCTCATAAATCGCCGTTTCACACGAAAGAAACATGAATTTGTCAGTTTGAATAGTTCAAAACAGCGTTTTTCTATGTTTTTGCAAGTTTAAAACAGCAATTTTATCGTCATTTCTCATAAATCGCCGTTTCACACGAAAGAAACATGAATTTGTCAGTTTGAATAGTTCAAAACAGCGTTTTTCTATGTGTTTGCAAGTTTAAATCAGCAATTTTATCGTCATTTCTCATAAATCGCCGTTTCACACGAAAGAAACATGAATTTGTCAGTTTGAATAGTTCAAAACAGCGTTTTTCTATGTTTTTGCAAGTTTAAAAAAGCAGTTTTATCGTGATTTCACAAAAATCCACCGTTTCGAACGAAAGAAACCTGAATTTATCAGTTTGAATAGTTAAAAACAGCGTTTTTCTATGTTTTTGCAAGTTTAAAACAGCAATTTTATCGTCATTTCTCATAAATCGCCGTTTCACACGAAAGAAACATGAATTTATCAGTTTGAATAGTTGAAAACAGCGTTTTTCTATGTTTTTGTAAGTTTAAAACAGCAATTTTATCGTCATTTCTCATAAATCGCCGTTTAACACGAAAGAAACATGATTTTGTCAGTTTGAATAGTTCAAAACAGCGTTTCTCTATGTTTTTGCAAGTTTAAAACAGCAATTTTATCGTCATTTCTCATAAACAGCCGTTTCACACGAAAGAAACATGAATTTGTCATTTGGAATAGTTCAAAACAGCGTTTTTCTATGTTTTTGCAAGTTTAAAACAGCAATTTTATCGTCATTTCTCATAAATCGCCGTTTCACACGAAAGAAACATGAATTTGTCAGTTTGAATAGTTCAAAACAGCGTTTTTCTATGTTTTTGCAAGTTTAAATCAGCAATTTTATCGTCATTTTTCATAAATCGCCGTTTCACACGAAAGAAACATGAATTTATCAGTTTGAATAGTTGAAAACAGCGTTTATGTTTTTGCAAGTTTAAAACAGCAATTTTATCGTCATTTCCCATAAATCGCCGTTTCACACGAAAGAAACATAATTTTGGCAGTTTGAATAGTTCAAAACAGCGTTTTTCTATGTTTTTGCAAGTTTAAAACAGCAATTTTATCGTCATTTCTCATAAATCGCAGTTTCGCACGAAAGAAACATGAATTTATCAGTTTGAATAGTTGAAAACAGCGTTTTTCTATGTTTTTGCAAGTTTAAAACAGCAATTTTATAGTCATTTCTCATAAATCGCCGTTTCACACGAAAGAAACATGAATATGTCAGTTTGAATAGTTCAAAACAGCGTTTTTCTATGTTTTTGCAAGTTTAAAACAGCAGTTTTATCGTGATTTCACAAAAATCCACCATTTCGAACGAAAGAAACCTGAATTTATCAGTTTGAATAGTTAAAAACAGCGTTTTTCTATGTTTTTGCAAGTTTAAAACAGCAATTTTATCGTCATTTCTCATAAATCGCCGTTTCACACGAAAGAAACATGAATTTGTCAGTTTGAATAGTTCAAAACAGCGTTTTTCTGTTTTTGCAAGTTTAAAACAGCAATTTTATCGTCATTTCTCATAAATCGCCGTTTCACACGAAAGAAACATGAATTTGTCAGTTTGAATAGTTCAAAACAGCGTTTTTCTATGGTTTTACAAGTTTAAAAAAGCAGTTTTATCGTGATTTCACAAAAATCCACCGTTTCGAACGAAAGAAACTTGAATTTATCAGTTTGAATAGTTAAAAACAGCGTTTTTCTATGTTTTTGCAAGTTTAAAACAGCAATTTTATCGCCATTTCTCATAAATCGCCGTTTCACACGAAAGAAACATGATTTTGTCAGTTTGAATAGTTCAAAACAGCGTTTTTCTATGTTTTAGCAAGTTTAAAACAGCAATTTTATCGCCATTTCTCATAAATCGCAGTTTCACACGAAAGAAACATGATTTTGTCAGTTTGAATAGTTCAAAACAGCGTTTTTCTATGTTTTAGCAAGTTTAAAACAGCAATTTTATCGTCATTTCTCATAAATCGCCGTTTCGCACGAAAGAAACATGAATTTGTCAGTTTGAATAGTTCAAAACAGCGTTTTTCTATGTTTTTGCAAGTTAAAAACAGCAGTTTTATCGTGATTTCACAAAAATCCACCGTTTCGAACGAAAGAAACCTGAATTTATCAGTTTGAATAGTTAAAAACAGCGTTTTTCTATGTTTTTGCAAGTTTAAAACAGCAATTTTATCGTCATTTCTCATAAATCGCCGTTTCACACGAAAGAAACATGATTTTGTCAGTTTGAATAGTTCAAAACAGCGTTTTTCTATGTTTTTGCAAGTTTAAAACAGCAATTTTATCGTCATTTCTCATAAATCGCCGTTTCGCACGAAAGAAACATGAATTTATCAGTTTGAATAGTTCAAAACAGCGTTTTTCTATGTTCTTGCAAGTTTAAAACAGCAATTTTTTCGTCATTTTTCATAAATCGCCGTTTCACACGAAAGAAACATGAATTTGTCAGTTTGAATAGTTTAAAACAGCGTTTTTCTATGTTTTTGCAAGTTTAAAACAGCAATTTTATCGCCATTTCTCATAAATCGCCGTTTCACACGAAAGAAACATGATTTTGTCAGTTTGAATAGTTCAAAACAGCGTTTTTCTATGTTTTAGCAAGTTTAAAACAGCAGTTTTATCGTGATTTTACAAAAATCCACCGTTTCGAACGAAAGAAACCTGAATTTATCAGTTTGAATAGTTAAAAACAGCGTTTTTCTATGTTTTTGCAAGTTTAAAAAAGCAGTTTTATCGTGATTTCACAAAAATCCACCGTTTCGAACGAAAGAAACCTGAATTTATCAGTTTGAATAGTTAAAAACAGCGTTTTTCTATGTTTTTGCAAGTTTAAAACAGCAATTTTATCGTCATTTCTCATAAATCGCCGTTTCACACGAAAGAAACATGAATTTATCAGTTTGAATAGTTGAAAACAGCATTTTTCTATGTTTTTGTAAGTTTAAAACAGCAATTTTATCGTCATTTCTCATAAATCGCCGTTTCACACGAAAGAAACATGATTTTGTCAGTTTGAATAGTTCAAAACAGCGTTTCTCTATGTTTTTGCAAGTTTAAAACAGCAATTTTATCGTCATTTCTCATAAACCGCCGTTTCACACGAAAGAAACATGAATTTGTCATTTGGAATAGTTCAAAACAGCGTTTTTCTATGTTTTTGCAAGTTTAAAACAGCAATTTTATCGTCATTTCTCATAAATCGCCGTTTCACACGAAAGAAACATGAATTTGTCAGTTTGAATAGTTCAAAACAGCGTTTTTCTATGTTTTTGCAAGTTTAAATCAGCAATTTTATCGTCATTTTTCATAAATCGCCGTTTCACACGAAAGAAACATGAATTTATCAGTTTGAATAGTTGAAAACAGCGTTTATGTTTTTGCAAGTTTAAAACAGCAATTTTATCGTCATTTCCCATAAATCGCCGTTTCACACGAAAGAAACATAATTTTGGCAGTTTGAATAGTTCAAAACAGCGTTTTTTCTATGTTTTTGCAAGTTTAAAACAGCAATTTTATCGTCATTTCTCATAAATCGCCGTTTCGCACGAAAGAAACATGAATTTATCAGTTTGAATAGTTGAAAACAGCGTTTTTCTATGTTTTTGCAAGTTTAAAACAGCAATTTTATAGTCATTTCTCATAAATCGCCGTTTCACACGAAAGAAACATGAATATGTCAGTTTGAATAGTTCAAAACAGCGTTTTTCTATGTTTTTGCAAGTTTAAAACAGCAGTTTTATCGTGATTTCACAAAAATCCACCATTTCGAACGAAAGAAACCTGAATTTATCAGTTTGAATAGTTAAAAACAGCGTTTTTCTATGTTTTTGCAAGTTTAAAACAGCAATTTTATCGTCATTTCTCATAAATCGCCGTTTCACACGAAAGAAACATGAATTTGTCAGTTTGAATAGTTCAAAACAGCGTTTTTCTGTTTTTGCAAGTTTAAAACAGCAATTTTATCGTCATTTCTCATAAATCGCCGTTTCACACGAAAGAAACATGAATTTGTCAGTTTGAATAGTTCAAAACAGCGTTTTTCTATGTTTTTACAAGTTTAAAAAAGCAGTTTCATCGTGATTTCACAAAAATCCACCGTTTCGAACGAAAGAAACTTGAATTTATCAGTTTGAATAGTTAAAAACAGCGTTTTTCTATGTTTTTGCAAGTTTAAAACAGCAATTTTATCGCCATTTCTCATAAATCGCCGTTTCACACGAAAGAAACATGATTTTGTCAGTTTGAATAGTTCAAAACAGCGTTTTTCTATGTTTTAGCAAGTTTAAAACAGCAATTTTATCGCCATTTCTCATAAATCGCAGTTTCACACGAAAGAAACATGATTTTGTCAGTTTGAATAGTTTAAAACAGCGTTTTTCTATGTTTTAGCAAGTTTAAAACAGCAATTTTATCGTCATTTCTCATAAATCGCCGGTTCGCACGAAAGAAACATGAATTTGTCAGTTTGAATAGTTCAAAACAGCGTTTTTCTATGTTTTTGCAAGTTAAAAACAGCAGTTTTATCGTGATTTCACAAAAATCCACCGTTTCGAACGAAAGAAACCTGAATTTATCAGTTTGAATAGTTAAAAACAGCGTTTTTCTATGTTTTTGCAAGTTTAAAACAGCAATTTTATCGTCATTTCTCATAAATCGCCGTTTCACACGAAAGAAACATGATTTTGTCAGTTTGAATAGTTCAAAACAGCGTTTTTCTATGTTTTTGCAAGTTTAAAACAGCAATTTTATCGTCATTTCTCATAAATCGCCGTTTCGCACGAAAGAAACATGAATTTATCAGTTTGAATAGTTCAAAACAGCGTTTTTCTATGTTCTTGCAAGTTTAAAACAGCAATTTTTTCGTCATTTTTCATAAATCGCCGTTTCACACGAAAGAAACATGAATTTGTCAGTTTGAATAGTTTAAAACAGCGTTTTTCTATGTTTTTGCAAGTTTAAAACAGCAATTTTATCGCCATTTCTCATAAATCGCCGTGTCACACGAAAGAAACATGATTTTGTCAGTTTGAATAGTTCAAAACAGCGTTTTTCTATGTTTTAGCAAGTTTAAAACAGCAGTTTTATAGTGATTTTACAAAAATCCACCGTTTCGAACGAAAGAAACCTGAATTTATCAGTTTGAATAGTTAAAAACAGCGTTTTTCTATGTTTTTGCAAGTTTAAAACAGCAATTTTATCGTCATTTCTCATAAATCGCCGTTTCACACGAAAGAAACCTGAATTTATCAGTTTGAATAGTTGAAAACAGCATTTTTCTATGTTTTTGTAAGTTTAAAACAGCAATTTTATCGTCATTTCTCATAAATCGCCATTTCACACGAAAGAAACATGATTTTGTCAGTTTGAATAGTTCAAAACAGCGTTTCTCTATGTTTTTGCAAGTTTAAAACAGCAATTTTATCGTCATTTCTCATAAATCGCCGTTTCACACGAAAGAAACATGAATTTGTCAAATTGAATAGTTCAAAACAGCGTTTTTCTATGTTTTTGCAAGTTTAAAACAGCAATTTTATCGTCATTTCTCATAAATCGCCGTTTCACACGAAAGAAACATGAATTTGTCAGTTTGAGTAGTTCAAAACAACTTTTTCTATGTTTTTGCAAGTTTAAAACAGCAATTTTATCGTCATTTCTTATAAATCGCCGTTTCGCACGAAAGAAACATGAATTTATCAGTTTAAATAGTTGAAAACAGCGTTTTTCTATGTTTTTGCAAGTTTAAAACAGCAATTTTATCGTCATTTTTCATAAATCGCCGTTTCACACGAAAGAAACATGAATTTGTCAGTTTGAATA
>CAWWDY010001390.1:0-10000 GCA_963942605.1 Poecilus cupreus
CCGTTTTCAAGTATTTAAACTGTCATATTCATGTATATGTCGTGTGTAATGGCTTATGTTTGCAAAATCAAGATAAAATAGCTGTTTTCAGCTTGCAAAAACATACAAAATGCTGTTTTCAGGTATTTAAACTGTCATATTCATGTTTCTGTCGTGTATACTTGCTAATGTTAGTGGAAGCAAGATAAAAATGCTGTTTTAAGCATGCAAAAGCATACAAAATACCGTTTTCAAGTATTTAAACTTTCATAATCATGTATATGTCGTGTGTAATGGTTTATGTTTGCAAAATAAAGATAAAATAGCTGTTTTCAGCTTGCAAAAACATACAAAATGCTGTTTTCAAGTATATAAATTGTCATATTCATGTTTCTGTCGTGTATAATAGCTAATGTTGGTGAAAGCAAGATAAAAATGCTGTTTTAAGCATGCAAAAGCATACAAAACACCGTTTTCAAGTATTATACTGTCATATTCATGTTTCTGTCGTGTATAATAGCTAATGTTGGTGAAAGCAAGACAAAAATGCTGTTTTAAGCATGCAAAAGCATACAAAACACCGTTTTCAAGTATTTAAACATTCATATTCATGTTTATGTCGTGTATAATAGCTAATGATGGTGAAAGCAAGATAAAAATGCTGTTTTAAGCATGCAAAAGCATACAAAACACCGTTTTCAAGTATTATACTGTCATATTCATATTTCTGTCATGTATAATAGCTAATATTGGTGAAAGCAAGATAAAAATGCTGTTTTAAGCATGCAAAAGCATACAAAACACCGTTTTTAAGTATTTAAACTGTCATATTCATGTTTCTGTCGTGTATAATAGATAATGTTGGTGAAAGTAAGATAAAAATGCTGTTTTAAGCATGCAAAAGCATACAAAACACCGTTTTCAAGTATTTAAACTTTCATATTCATGTTTATGTCGTGTATAATAGCTAATGATTGTGAAAGCAAGATAAAAATGCTGTTTTAAGCATGCAAAAGCATTCAAAACACCGTTTTCAAGTATTTAAATTGTCATATTCATGTTCATGTCGTGTACAATAGCTAATGTTGTTGAAAGCAAGACAAAAATGCTGTTTTAAGCATGCAAAAGCCTACAAAACAGCGTTTTCAAGTATATAAACTGTCATATTCATATTTCTGTCATGTATAATAGCTAATGTTGGTGAAAGCAAGATAAAAATGCTGTTTTAAGCATGCAAAAGCATACAAAACACCGTTTTCAAGTATTTAAACTGTCATATTCATGTTTCTGTCGTGTATAATAGATAATGTTGGTGAAAGTAAGATAAAAATGCTGTTTTAAGCATGCAAAAGCATACAAAACACCGTTTTCAAGTATTTAAACTGTCATATTCATGTTTCCGTCGTGTATAATAGCTAATGTTGGTGAAAGCAAGACAAAAGTGCTGTTTTAAGCATGCAAAAGCATACAAAACACCGTTTTCAAGTATTTAAACTGTCATATTCATGTATATGTCGTGTGCAATGGTTTATGTTTGCAAAATCAAGATAAAATAGCTGTTTTCAGCTTGCAAAAACATACAAAATGCTGTTTTCAAGTATATAAATTGTCATATTTATGTTTCTGTCGTGTATAATAGCTAATGTTGGTGAAAGCAAGATAAAAATGCTGTTTTAAGCATGCAAAAGCATACAAAACACCGTTTTCAAGTATTTAAACTGTCATATTCATGTATATGTCGTGTGCAATGGTTTATGTTTGCAAAATCAAGATAAAATAGCTGTTTTCAGCTTGCAAAAACATACAAAATGCTGTTTTCAAGTATATAAATTGTCATATTTATGTTTCTGTCGTGTATAATAGCTAATGTTGGTGAAAGCAAGACAAAAATGCTGTTTTAAGCATGCAAAAGCATACCAAACTCCGTTTTCAAGTATTTAATCTGTCATATTCATGTATATGTCGTGTGTAATGGCTTATGTTTGAAAAATCAAGATAAAAATGCTGTTTTAAGTGTGCAAAAGCATACAAAACGCCGTTTTCAAGTATTTAAACTGTCATATTCATGTATACGTCGTATGTAATGGCTTATGTTTGCAAAATCAAGATAAAATAGCTGTTTTCAGCTTGCAAAAACATACAAAATGCTGTTTTCAAGTATTTAAACTGTCATATTCATGTTTCTGTCGTGTATAATAGCTAATGTTGGTGAAAGCAAGATAAAAATGCTGTTTTAAGCATGCAAAAGCATTCAAAATACCGATTTCAAGTATTTAAATTGTCATATTCATGTTTATGTCGTGTACAGTAGCTAATGTTGTTGAAAGCAAGACAAAAATGCTGTTTTAAGCATGCAAAAGCCTACAAAACAGCGTTTTCAAGTATTTAAACTGTCATATTCATGTTTCTGTCGTGTATAATAGCTAATGTTGGTGAAAGCAAGATAAAAATGCTGTTTTAAGCATGCAAAAGCATACAAAACACCGTTTTCAAGTATTTAAACTTTCATATTCATGTTTATGTTGTGTATAATAGCTAATGATGGTGAAAGCAAGATAAAAATGCTGTTTTAAGCATGCAAAAGCATACAAAACACCGTTTTCAAGTATTTAAACTGTCATATACATGTATAGGTCGTGTTTAATGGCTTATGTTTGCAAAATAAAGATAAAATAGCTGTTTTCAGCTTGCAAAAACATACAAAATGCTGTTTTCAGGTATTTAAACTGTCATATTCATGTTTCTGTCGTGTATACTTGCTAATGTTAGTGGAAGCAAGATAAAAATGCTGTTTTAAGCATGCAAAAGCATACAAAACACCGTTTTCAAGTATTTAAACTGTCATATTCATGTTTCTATCGTGTATATTAGCTAATGTTAGTGGAAAAAAGATAAAAATGCTGTTTTAAGCATGCAAAAGCATACAAAACAGCGTTTTCAAGTATTTAAACTGTCATATTCATGTTTCTGTCGTGTATAATAGCTAACGTTGGTGAAAGCAAGACAAAAATGGTATTTTAAGCATGCAAAAGCATACAAAACACCGTTTTCAAGTATTTAAACTGTCATATTCATGTTTCTATCGTGTATGTTAGCTAATGTTTGTGAAAGCAAGACAAAAATGCTGTTTTAAGCATGCAAAAGCATACAAAACAGCGTTTTCAAGTATTTAAACTGTCATATTCATGTTTCTGTCGTGTGTAATGGCTTATGTTTGGAAAATCAAGATAAAAATGCTGTTTTAATCTTGCAAAAGCATACAAAACACCGTTTTCAAGTATTTAAATTGTCATATTTATGTTTCTGTCGTGTATAATAGCTAATTTTGGTGAAAGCAAGATAAAAATGCTGTTTTAAGCATGCAAAAGCATACAAAACACCGTTTTCAAGTATTTAAACTGTCATATTCATGTATATGTCGTGTGTAATGGCTTATGTTTGCAAAATCAAGATAAAATTTTTGTTTTCAGCTTGCAAAAACATACAAAATGCTGTTTTCAGGTATTTAAACTGTCATATTCATGTTTCTGTCGTGTATACTTGCTAATGTTAGTGGAAGCAAGATAAAAATGCTGTTTTAAGCATGCAAAAGCATACAAAACACCGTTTTCATGTATTTAAACTGTCATATTCATGTTTCTATCGTGTATATTAGCTATTGTTAGTGTAAAAAAGATAAAAATGCTGTTTTAAGCATGCAAAAGCATACAAAACACCGTTTTAAAGTATTTAAACTGTCATATTCATGTTTCTGTCGTGTATAATAGCTAATGTTGGTGAAAGCAAGACAAAAATGGTATTTTAAGCATGCAAAAGCATACAAAACACCGTTTTCAAGTATTTAAACTGTCATATTCATGTTTCTATCGTGTATATCAGCTAATGTTGGTGAAAGCAAAACAAAAATGCTGTTTTAAGCATGCAAAAGCATACAAAACAGCGTTTTCAAGTATTTAAACTGTCATATTCATGTTTCTGTCGTGTATAATGGCTTATGTTTGGAAAATCAAGATAAAAATGCTGTTTTAATCTTGCAAAAGCATACAAAACACCGTTTTCAAGTATTTAAATTGTCATATTTATGTTTCTGTCGTGTATAATAGCTAATGTTGGTGAAAGCAAGATAAAAATGCTGTTTTAAGCATGCAAAAGCATACAAAACACCGTTTTCAAGTATTTAAACTGTCATATTCATGTATATGTCGTGTGTAATGGCTTATGTTTGCAAAATCAAGATAAAATGTTTGTTTTCAGCTTGCAAAAACATACAAAATGCTGTTTTCAAGTATTTAAACTGTCATATTCATGTTTCTGTCGTGTATACTTGCTAATGTTGGTGAAAGCAAGACAAAAATGCAGTTTTAAGCTTGCAAAAGCATACAAAACACCGTTTTCAATTATTTAAACTGTCATATTCATGTTTCTATCGTGTATATTAGCTAATGTTGGTGAAAGCAAGACAAAAATGCTGTTTTAAGCATGCAAAAGCATACAAAACTCCGTTTTCAAGTATTTAATCTGTCATATTCATGTATATGTCGTGTGTAATGGCTTATGTTTGGAAAATCAAGATAAAAATGCTGTTTTAAGTGTGCAAAAGCATACAAAACGCCGTTTTCAAGTATTTAAACTGTCATATTTATGTATACGTCGTATGTAATGGCTTATGTTTGCAAAATCAAGATAAAATAGCTGTTTTCAGCTTGCAAAAACATACAAAATGCTGTTTTCAAGTATTTAATCTGTTATATTCATGTATATGTCGTGTGTAATGGGTTATGTTTGGAAAATCAAGATAAAAATGCTGTTTTAAGCATGCAAAAGCATACAAAACACCGTTTTCAAATATTTAAACTGTCATATTCATGTATATGTCGTGTGTAATGGCTTATGTTTGCAAAATCAAGATAAAATAGCTGTTTTCAGCTTGCAAAAACATACAAAATGCTGTTTTCAAGTATTTAAACTGTCATATTCATGTTTCTGTCGTGTATAATAGCTAATGTTGGTGAAAGCAAGATAAAAATGCTGTTTTAAGCATGCAAAAGCATACAAAACACAGTTTTCAAGTATTTAAACTGTCATATTCATGTATATGTCGTGTGAAATGGCTTATGTTTGCAAAATCAAGATAAAATAGCTGTTTCCAGCTTGCAAAAACATACAAAATGCTGTTTTCAAGTATTTAAATTATCATATTCATGTTTCTGTCGTGTATAATAGCTAATGTTGGTGAAAGCAAGATAAAAATGCTGTTTTAAGCATGCAAAAGCATACAAAACACCGTTTTCAAGTATTTAAACTGTCATATTCATGTATAGGTCGTGTTTAATGGCTTATGTTTGCAAAATAAAGATAAAATAGCTGTTTTCAGCTTGCAAAAACATACAAAATGCTGTTTTCAGGTATTTAAACTGTCATATTCATGTTTCTGTCGTGTATACTTGCTAATGTTAGTGGAAGCAAGATAAAAATGCTGTTTTAAGCATGCAAAAGCATACAAAACACCGTTTTCAAGTATTTAAACTGTCATATTCATGTTTCTATCGTGTATATTAGCTAATGTTAGTGGAAAAAAGATAAAAATGCTGTTTTAAGCATGCAAAAGCATACAAAACAGCGTTTTCAAGTATTTAAACTGTCATATTCATGTTTCTGTCGTGTATAATAGCTAATGTTGGTGAAAGTAAGACAAAAATGGTATTTTAAGCATGCAAAAGCATACAAAACCACCGTTTTCAAGTATTTAAACTGTCATATTCATGTTTCTATCGTGTATGTTAGCTAATGTTGGTGAAAGCAAGACAAAAATGCTGTTTAAGCATGCAAAAGCATACAAAACAGCGTTTTTCAAGTATTTAAACTGTCATATTCATGTTTCTGTCGTGTGTAATGGCTTATGTTTGGAAAATCAAGATAAAAATGCTGTCTTAATCTTGCAAAAGCATACAAAACACCGTTTTCAAGTATTTAAATTGTCATATTTATGTTTCTGTCGTGTATAATAGCTAATGTTGGTGAAAGCAAGATAAAATGGCTGTTTTTAAGCATGGCAAAAAGCATACAAACACCGTTTTCAAGTATTTAAACTGTCATATTCATGTATATGTCGTGTGTAATGGCTTATGTTTGCAAAATCAAGATAAAATTTTTGTTTTCAGCTTGCAAAAAACATACAAAATGCTGTTTTCAAGTGTTTAAAACTGTCATATTCATGTTTCTGTCGTGTATACTTGCTAATGTTAGTGGAAGCAAGATAAAAATGCTGTTTTAAGCATGCAAAAGCATACAAAACACCGTTTTCAAGTATTATACTGTCATATTCATGTTTCTGTCGTATATATTAGCTAATGTTAGTGGAAGCAAGATAAAAATGCTATTTTAAGCATGCAAAAGCATACAAAACACCGTTTTCAAGTATTTAAACTGTCATATTCATGTATATGTCGTGTGTAATGGCTTATGTTTGCAAAATCAAGATAAAATTTTTGTTTTCAGCTTGCAAAAACATACAAAATGCTGTTTTCAGGTATTTAAACTGTCATATTCATGTTTCTGTCGTGTATACTTGCTAATGTTAGTGGAAGCAAGATAAAAATGCTGTTTTAAGCATGCAAAAGCATACAAAACACCGTTTTCATGTATTTAAACTGTCATATTCATGTTTCTATCGTGTATATTAGCTATTGTTAGTGTAAAAAAGATAAAAATGCTGTTTTAAGCATGCAAAAGCATACAAAACACCGTTTTTCAAGTATTTAAACTGTCATATTCATGTTTCTGTCGTGTATAATAGCTAATGTTGGTGAAAGCAAGACAAAATGGTATTTTAAGCATGCAAAAGCATACAAAACACCGTTTTCAAGTGTTTTTAAACTGTCATATTCATGTTTCTATCGTGTATATCAGCTATTGTTGGTGAAAGCAACACAAAAATGCTGTTTTAAGCATGCAAAAGCATACAAAACAGCGTTTTCAAGTATTAAACTGTCATATTCATGTTTCGTCGTGTATAATGGCTTATGTTTGGAAAATCAAGATAAAAATGCTGTTTTAATCTTGCAAAAGCATACAAAACACCGTTTTCAAGTATTTAAATTGTCATATTTATTGTTCTGTCGTGTAAATAGCTAATGTTGGTGAAAGCAAGATAAAAATGCTGTTTTAAGCATGCAAAAGCATACAAAACACCGTTTTCAAGTATTTAAACTGTCATATTCATGTATATGTCGTGTGTAATGGCTTATGTTTGCAAAATCAAGATAAAATGTTTGTTTTCAGCTTGCAAAAACATACAAAATGCTGTTTTCAAGTATTTAAACTGTCATATTCATGTTTCTGTCGTGTATACTTGCTAATGTTGGTGAAAGCAAGACAAAAATGCAGTTTTAAGCTTGCAAAAGCATACAAAACACCGTTTTCAATTATTTAACTGTCATATTCCATGTTTCTATCGTGTATATTAGCTAATGTTGGTGAAAGCAAGACAAAAATGCTGTTTTAAGCATGCAAAAGCATACAAAACTCCGTTTTCAAGTATTTAATCTGTCATATTCATGTATATGTCGTGTGTAATGGCTTATGTTTGGAAAATCAAGATAAAAATGCTGTTTTAAGTGTGCAAAAGCATACAAAACGCCGTTTTCAAGTATTTAAACTGTCATATTTATGTATACGTCGTATGTAATGGCTTATGTTTGCAAAATCAAGATAAATAGCTGTTTTCCAGCTTGCAAAACATACAAATGCTGTTTTCAAGTATTTAATCTGTTATATTCATGTATATGTCGTGTGTAATGGGTTATGTTTGGAAAATCAAGATAAAAATGCTGTTTTAAGCATGCAAAAGCATACAAAACACCGTTTTCAAGTATTTAAACTGTCATATTCATGTATATGTCGTGTGTAATGGCTTATGTTTGCAAAATCAAGATAAAATAGCTGTTTTCAGCTTGCAAAAACATACAAAATGCTGTTTTCAAGTATTTAAACTGTCATATTCATGTTTCTGTCGTTGTATAATAGCTAATGTGGTGAAAGCAAGATAAAAATGCTGTTTTAAGCATGCAAAAGCATACAAAACACAGTTTTCAAGTATTTAAACTGTCATATTCATGTATATGTCGTGTGAAATGGCTTATGTTTGCAAAATCAAGATAAAATAGCTGTTTCCAGCTTGCAAAAACATACAAATGCTGTTTTCAAGTATTTAAATTATCATATTCATGTTTCTGTCGTGTATAATAGCTAATGTTGGTGAAAGCAAGATAAAAATGCTGTTTTAAGCATGAAAAAGCATACAAAACACCGTTTTCAAGTATTTAAACTGTCATATTCATGTTTCTGTCGTGTATAATAGCTAATGTTGGTGAAAGCAAGACAAAAATGCTATTTTAAGCATGCAAAAAGCATACAAAACACCGTTTTTCAAGTATTTAAACTGTCATATTCATGTTTCTATCGTGTATATTAGCTAATGTTGGGTGAAAGCAAGACAAAAATGCTGTTTTAAGCATGCAAAAGCATACAAAACAGCGTTTTCAAGTATTTAAACTGTCATATTCATGTTTCTGTCGTGTGTAATGGCTTATGTTTAGGAAAATCAAGATAAAAATGCTGTTTTAATCTTACAAAAGCATACAAAACACCGTTTTCAAGTATTTAAATTTGTCATATTTATGTTTCTGTCGTGTATAATAGCCTAATGTTGGTGAAAGCAAGATAAAAATGCTGTTTTAAGCATGCAAAAGCATACAAACACCGTTTTCAAGTATTTTAAACTGTCATATTCATGTATATGTCGTGTGTAATGGCTTATGTTTGCAAAATCAAGATAAAATTTTTGTTTTCAGCTTGCAAAAACATACAAAATGCTGTTTTCAAGTATTTAAACTGTCATATCATGTTTCTGTCGTGTATAATAGCTAATGTTAGTGAAAAGCAAGATAAAAATGCTGTTTTAAGCATACAAAAGCATTCAAAACACCGTTTTCAAGTATTTAAACTGTCATATTCATGTATATGTCGTGTGTAATGGCTATATGTTTGCTAAATCAAGATAAAATAACTGTTTTCAGCTTGCAAAACATACAAAATGCTGTATTCAAATATTTAAACTGTCATATTCATGTTTCTGTCATGTATAATAGCTAATGTTGGTGAAAGCAAGATAAAAATGCTGTTTTAAGCATGCAAAAGCATACAAAACACCGTTTTCAAGTATTTAAATTGTCATATTCATGTTTATGTCGTGGTACAATAGCTAATGTTGTTGAAAGCAAGATAAAAATGCTGTTTTAGCATGCCAAAAGCATACAAAACACCGTTTTCAAGTATTTAAACTGTCATATTCATTTATAGGTCGTGTGTAATGGCTTATGTTTGCAAAATAAAGATAAAATAGCTGTTTTCAGCTTGCAAAACATACAAAATGCTGTTTTCAGGTATTTAAACTGTCATATTCATGTTTCTGTCGTGTATACTTGCTAATGTTAGTGGAAGCAAGATAAAAATGCTGTTTTAAGCATGCAAAAGCATACAAAACACCGTTTCAAGTATTTAAACAGTCATATTCATGTTTCTATCGTGTATATTAGCTAATGTTAGTGGAAAAAAGATAAAAATGCTGTTTTAAGCATGCAAAAGCATACAAAACACCGTTTTCAAGTATTTAAACTGTCATATTCATGTTTCTGTCGTGTATAATAGCTAATGTTGGTGAAAGCAAGACAAAAATGGTATTTTAAGCATGCAAAAGCATACAAAACACCGTTTTCAAGTATTTAAACTGTCATATTCATGTTTCTATCGTGTATATTAGCTAATGTTGGTGAAATCAAGACAAAAATGCTGTTTTAAGCATGCAAAAGCATACAAAAACAGCGTTTTCAAGTATTTAAACTGTCATATTCATGTTTCTGTCGTGTGTAATAGCTTATGTTTGGAAAATCAAGATAAAAATGCTGTTTTAAGTGTGCAAAAGCATACAATGCTGTTTTAAGCATGCAAAAGCATACAAAAC
>CAWWDY010001391.1:0-74168 GCA_963942605.1 Poecilus cupreus
AAAACGGTGTTTTGTATGCTTTTGTTATGTTAAGAACAGCAATTTTATCTTGATTTCACCAACATTAGCCATTATACACGACAGAAACATGAATATGACAATTTAAATACTTGAAAACAGCATTTTTGTATGTTTTTTTCAAGCTGAAAACAGCTATTGTATCTTAATTTTGCAAACATAAGCCATTACACACAACATATACATGAACATGACAGTTTATATATTTGAGAACGATGTTTTGTATGCTTTTGCATGCTTAAAACAGCAATTTTATCTTGATTTTACCAACATTAGCCATTATACACGACAGAAACATAAATATTACAGTTTAAATACTTGAAAACAGCATTTTGTATGTTTTTTCAAGCTGAAAACAGCTAT
Source organism: Poecilus cupreus (assembly GCA_963942605.1). Lineage (NCBI taxonomy): Eukaryota > Metazoa > Arthropoda > Insecta > Coleoptera > Carabidae > Poecilus > Poecilus cupreus. The sequence goes on from CAWWDY010001391.1 coordinate 382, forward strand.
TTTATCTTGATTTTGCAAACATAAGCCATTACACAAGACATAAACATGAATATGACAATTTAAATACTTAAAAACGGTGTTTTCTACCCTTTTGCATGTTTAGAACAGCAATTTTATCTTGATTTCACCAACAATAGCCATTATACACGACAGAAACATGAATATGACTGTTTAAATACTTGAAAACAGCATTTTGTATGTTTTCGCAAGCTGAAAACAGCTATTTTATTTTGATTTTGCAAACATAAGCCATTACACACGACATATACATGAATATGACAGTTCAAATACATGAAAACGGTGTTTTGTATGCTTTTGCATGCTTAAAACATCAATTTTATCTTGATTTCACCAACATTAGCCATTATACACGACAGAAACATGAATATGACAGTTTAAATACTTGAAAACAGCATTTTGTATGTTTTTTTCAAGCAGAAAACAGCTATTGTATCTTGATTTTGCAAACATAAGCCATTACACACAATATATACTTGAATATGACAGTTTAAATACTTGAGAACCGTGTTTTGTATGTTTTTGGATGCTTAAAACAGCAATTTTATCTTGATTTTACCAACATTAGCCATTATACACGACAGAAGCATGAATATGACAGATTAAATACTTGAAAACAGCATTTTGTATGTTTTTGCAAGCTGAAAACAGTTATTTTATCTTGATTTTGCAAACATAAGCCATTACAGATGACATATACATGAATATGACAATTTAAATACTTGAAAACGGTGTTTTGTGTGCTTTTGCATGTTTAGAACAGCAATTTTAACTTGATTTCAACAACATTAGCCATTATACACGACACAAACATGAATATGACAATTTATATACTTGAAAACAGCATTTTGTATGTTTTTGCAAGCTGAAAACAGCTATTTCATCTTTATTTTGCAAACATAAGCCATTACACACGACATATACATGAATATGACAGTTTAAATACTTGAGAACGGTGTTTTGTATGCTTGTGCATGCTAAAAACAGCCATTTTATGTTGATTTCACCAACATTAGCTATTATACACGACAGAAACATTAATATGACAGTTTCAAACTTGAAATCAGAATTTTGTATGTTTTTGCAAGCTGAAAACAGCTATTTAATCTTGATTTTGCAAACATAAGCCATTACACACGACATATACATGAGTATGAGAGTTAAAATACTTGAAAACGGTGTTGTGTATGCTTTTGCATGCTCAAAACAACAATTTTATCTTAATTTCACCAACATTAGCCATTATACACGACAGAAACATGAATATGACAGTTTAAATACTTGAAAACAGCATTTTGTATGTTTTTCAAGCTGAAAACAGCTATTTTATTTTGATTTTGCTAACATAAGCCATTAAACACGACATATACATGAATATGGCAGTTTAAATACTTGAAAACGGTGTTTTGTATGCTTTTGCATGCTTAAAACAGCAATTTTATTTTGATTTTACCAACATTAGCCGTTATATACGACATAAACATGAATATGACAGTTTAAATACTTGAAAACAGCATTTTGAATGTTTTTGCAAGCTGAAACAGCTATTTCATTTTAATTTTGCAAACATAAGCCATTACACACGACATATACATGAATATGACAGTTTAAATACTTGAAAACGGTGTTTTGTATGCTTTTGCATGCTTAAAACAGCAATTTTATCTAGATTTCACAAACATTAGCCATTATACACGACAGAAACATGAATATGACACTTTAGATACTAGAAAACAGCATTTTGAATGTTTTTTCAAGCTAAAAACAGCTTTTTTATCTTGATTTTGCAATCAAAAGCCATTACACACGACATATACATGAATATGACAGTTCAAATACTTGAAAACGGTATTCTGAATGCTTTTGCATGCTTAAAACATCAATTTTATCTTGATTTCACCAACATTAGCCATTATACATGACAGAAACATGAATATGACAGTTTAAATACTTGCAAACATCATTTTGTATGTTTTTTCAAGCTTAAAACAGCTATTTTATCTTGATTTTGCAAACAAAAGCCATTACAAACGACATATACATAAACATGACAGTTTATATACTTGAAAACGGTGTTTTGTATGCTTTTGCATGCTTAAAACAGCAATTTTATCTTGATTTCACAACATTAGCCATTATACACAATAGAAACATAAATATGACAGTTTAAATACTTGAAAACAGCATTTTGTATATTTTTACAAGCTGAAAACAGCTATTCTATTTTGATTTTGCAAACATTAGCCATTACACACGACATATACATGAATATGACAGATTAAATACTTTAAAACGTTGTTTTGTATGCTTTTGCATGCTTAAAACAGCAATTTTATCTTGATTCCACCAACATTAGCCATTATACACGACAGAAACATGAATATGACAGTTTAAATACTTGAAAACAGCATTTTGTATGTTTTTGCAAGCTAAAACAGCTATTGTATGTTGATTTTGCAAACATAAGCCATTACACACAACATATACATGAACATGACAGTTTATATACTTGAGAACGATGTTTTGTATGGTTTTGCATGCTTAAAACAGCAATTTTATCTTGATTTTACCAACATTAGCCATTATACACGACAGAAACATAAATATTACAGTTTAAATACTTGAAAACAGCATTTTGTATGTTTTTGCAAGCTGAAAACAGCTATTTTATTTTGATTTTGCAAACATAAGCCATTACACACGACATATACATGAATATGACAGTTCAAATACTTGAAAACGGTGTTTTGTATGCTTTTGCATGCTTAAAACATCAATTTTATCTTGATTTCACCAACATTAGCCATTATGCACGACTGAAACATGAATATGACAGTTCAAATACTTAAAAACAGCATTTTGTATGTTTTTTCAAGCTGAAAACAGCTATTTTATCTTGATTTTGCAAACAAAAGCCATTACACACGACATATACATGAACATGACAGTTTATATACTTGAAAACGGTGTTTTGTATGCTTTTGCATGCTTAAAACAGCAATTTTATCTTGATTTCACCAACATTAGCCATTATACATGACAGAAACATGAATATGACAGTTTAAATACTTGAAAACAGCATTTTGTATGTTTTTGCAAGCTGAAAACAGCTATTTTATCTTGATTTTGCAAACATAAGCCATTACACATGACATATACATGAATATGACAATTTAAATACTTGAAAACGGTGTTTTGTATGCTTTTGCAAGTTTAGAACAGCAATTTTATCTTGATTTCACCAACATTAGCCATTATACACGACAGAAACATGAATATGACAGTTTAAATACTTGAAAACAGCATTTTGTATGTTTTTACAAGCTGAAAACAGTTATTATATCTTGATTTTGCAAACATAAACCATTACACACGACATATACATGAATATGACAGTTTAAATACTTGAAATCGGCGTTTTGTATGCTTTTGCATGCTTAAAACAGCAATTTTATATTGATTTCACCAACATTAGCCATTATACATGACAGAAACATGAATATGACAGTTTAAATACTTGAAAACAGCATTTTGTATGTTTTTGCAAGCTGAAAACAGCTATTGTATCTTGATTTTGCAAACATAAGCCATTACACACGACATATACATGAATATGACAGTTTAAATACTTGAGAACGGTGTTTTGTATGCTTGTACATGCCTAAAACAGCAATTTTATGTTGATTTCACCAACATTAGCTATTATACACGACAGAAACATTAATATGACAGTTTTAAACTTGAAATCTGCATTTTGTATGTTTTTGCAAGCTGAAAACAGCTATTTTATCTTGATTTTGCAAACATAAGCCATTACACACGACATATACATGAATATGGCAGTTTAAAACATTGAAACCGGTGTTTTGTATGCTTTTGCATGCTTAAAACAGCAATTTTATCTTGATTTTACCAACATTAGCCGTTATATACGCCATAAACATGAATATGACAGTTTAAATACTTGAAAACAGCATTTTGTATGTTTTTGCAAGCTGAAAACAGCTATTTCATCTTTATTTTGCAAACATAAGCCATTACACACGACATATACATGAATTTGACAGTTTAAATACTTGAGAACGGTGTTTTGTATGCTTTTGCATGCTTAAAACAGCGTTTTTATCTTGCTTTCACCAACATTAGCTATTATACACGACAGAAACATGAATATGACAGTTTAAATACTTAAAAACGGCTATTGTATCTTGATTTTGCAAACATAAGCCATTACACACGACATATACATGAATATGACAGTTTAAATACTTGAGCACGGTGTTTTGTATACTTTTGCATGCTTAAAATAGCAATTTTATCTTGATTTTATCAACATTAGCCATTATAGACAACAGAAAAATGAATATGACAGTTTAAATACTTCAAAACAGAATTTTGTATGTTTTTGCAAGCTGAAAACAGCTATTTTATTTTGATTTTGCAAACATAAGCCATCACACACGACATATACATGAATATGACAGTTTAAATACTTGAAAACGGTATTTTGTATGCTTTTGCATGCTTAAAACATCAATTTCATCATGATTTCACTAACATTAGCCATTATACACGACAGAAACATGAATATGACAGTTTAAATACTTGAAAACAGCATTTTGAATGTTTTGGTAGGCTGAAAACAACTTTTGTATCTTGATTTTGAAAACATAAGTTATTACACACGACATATACATGAATATGACAGTTTAAGTACTTAAAAACGGTGTTTTGTATGCTTTTGTATGCTTAAAATAACAATTTTATCTTGATTTTACCTACATTAGCCATTATACACGACAGAAACATGAATATGACAGTTTAAATACTTGAAAACAGCATTTTGTATGTTTTTGCAAGCCTAAAACAGATATTTTATCTTGATTATGCAAACATAAGCCATTACACACGACATATACATGAATATGACAGTTTAAATATTTGAAATCGGTGTTTTGTATGCTTTTGCATGCTTAAAACAGCAATTTCAAGTTGATTTCACCAACATTAGCTATTATACACGACAGAAACATGAATATGAAAGTTTTAAACTTGAAATCAGCATTTTGTATGTTTTTGCAAGCTGAAAACAGCTATTTTATCTTGATTTTGCAAACATAAGCTATTACACACGCCATATACATGAATATGACAGTTTAAATACTTGAAAACGGTGTTCTGTATGCTTTTGCATGCTTAAAACAGCAATTTTATCTAGATTTCACCAACATTAGCCATTATACACGACAGAAACATGAATATGACAGTTTAAATACTTAAAAACGGTGTTTTGTATGCTTTTGCATGCTTAAAACATCAATTTTATCTTGATTTCACCAACATTAGCCATTATATACGACAGAAACATGAATATGACATTTTAGATACTTGAAAACAGCATTTTATATGTTTTTGCAAGCTGAAAACAGCTATTTTATTTTGATTTTGCAAACATAAGCCATTACACACGACATATACATGAATATGACAGATTAAATACTTGAAAACGGTGTTTTTTATGCTTTTGCATGCTTAAAACAGCAATTTTATCTTGATTTCACCAACATTAGCCATTATACACGGCAGAAACATGAATATGACAGAATAAATACTTGAAAACAGCATTTTGTATGTTTCTGCAAGTTGAAAACAGCTATTGTATCTTGATTTTGCAAACATAAGCCATTACACACGACATATACATAAATATGACAGTTTAAATACTTGAGCACGGTGTTTTGTATACTTTTGCATGCTTAAAATAGCAATTTTATCTTGATTTTATCAACATTAGCCATTATAGACAACAGAAAAATGAATATGACAGTTTAAATACTTCAAAACAGAATTTTGTATGTTTTTGCAAGCTGAAAACAGCTATTTTATTTTGATTTTGCAAACATAAGCCATCACACACGACATATACATGAATATGACAGTTTAAATACTTGAAAACGGTATTTTGTATGCTTTTGCATGCTTAAAACATCAATTTCATCATGATTTCACTAACATTAGCCATTATACACGACAGAAACATGAATATGACAGTTTAAATACTTGAAAACAGCATTTTGAATGTTTTGGTAGGCTGAAAACAACTTTTGTATCTTGATTTTGCAAACATAAGTTATTACACACGACATATACATGAATATGACAGTTTAAGTACTTAAAAACGGTGTTTTGTATGCTTTTGTATGCTTAAAATAACAATTTTATCTTGATTTTACCTACATTAGCCATTATACACGACAGAAACATGAATATGACAGTTTAAATACTTGAAAACAGCATTTTGTATGTTTTTGCAAGCCTAAAACAGATATTTTATCTTGATTATGCAAACATAAGCCATTACACACGACATATACATGAATATGACAGTTTAAATATTTGAAATCGGTGTTTTGTATGCTTTTGCATGCTTAAAACAGCAATTTCAAGTTGATTTCACCAACATTAGCTATTATACACGACAGAAACATGAATATGAAAGTTTTAAACTTGAAATCAGCATTTTGTATGTTTTTGCAAGCTGAAAACAGCTATTTTATCTTGATTTTGCAAACATAAGCTATTACACACGCCATATACATGAATATGACAGTTTAAATACTTGAAAACGGTGTTCTGTATGCTTTTGCATGCTTAAAACAGCAATTTTATCTAGATTTCACCAACATTAGCCATTATACACGACAGAAACATGAATATGACAGTTTAGATACTTGAAAACAGCATTTTGAATGTTTTTTCAAGCTGAAAACAGCTTTTTTATCTTGATTTTGCAAACAAAAGCCATGCTTTTGCATGCTTAAAACATCAATTTTATCTTGATTTCACCAACATTAGCCATTATACACGACAGAAACATGAATATGACAGTTTAATTACTTGTAAACAGCATTTTGTATGTTTTTGCAAGCTGAAAACATCTATTTTATCTTGATTTTGCAAACATAAGCCATTATACATGACATATACATGAATATGACAATTTAAATACTTGAAAACGGTGTTTTGTATGCTTTTGGATGTTTAGAACAGCAATTTTATCTTGATTTCACCAACATCAGCCATTATACACGACAAAAACATGAATATGACAGTTTAAATACTTGAAAACAGCATTTTGTATGTTTTTTCAAGCTGAAAACAGCTATTGTATCTTGATTTTGCAAACATAAGCCATTACACACAATATATACTTGAATATGACAGTTTAAATACTTGAGAACTGTGTTTTGTATGCTTTTGCATGTTTAAAAGAGCAATTTTATCTTGATTTTACCAACATTATCCATTATACACGACAGAAGCATGAATATGACAGATTAAATACTTGAAAACAGCATTTTGTATGTTTTTGCAAGCTGAAAACAGTTATTTTATCTTGATTTTGCAAACATCGTGTGTTGGCAACAGTGCTGACAAGTTTACTTTCTTTGAGTCAAATGTGCTTAATATCAGTTTTGTTGGAAAAATTAATTTCTTAATGTGATTGAGAAAAGTATAGTGTTACTAAAAATAACCTTTGCATGTGGAATTATTATAACACTGCAAGATTGTGGTTTTCATGTATTACTTAGTGAAATAAATTCAAGGTTATCCATCTTCAGTGAGCTGTTTCAATCTAGCGCGCAACTTTAAACCTGCTTAATTACACATTAAGCAGTGTTCCCAACTGTAGTAAAAAATTAGTACTTTTTCTTTTACCGATATGGATGGAAATGAAGAAGATAAGGTATGTTCATGCTGTAAAGTTGACTTTAATGATGAAAGAATAATTGGTTGTGATGGCGAATGTAAGGGATGGTTTCACTTAAAATGCGCTTGCATCAAAGATAAAGATCTGGCAGTGATTGTAGCATATGAAGGAATTAAATGGTTTTGTAAAAAATGTGTTAACGATAATGTATCGCAAAAAAATGTTATGAATGAAATAACATCAATGAAAAATGAAATTACAGAATTAAAATTATTAATATCCAAATACATTACGCATGAAAACCAAGAAATAAATACGAATGCTAATACTTATGCCAAAAGTGTTATAAAACCAGCAATCATAATCAAACCAAAGAATAATCAAGAAAGTGCAATAACAAAAGAAGATATAAGAACGAACATTGATGTATCAAAACTAAAAATTGGAATTTCATCAGTAAATAAAATTAAAAACGGAGGAATACTTGTACAATGTAATAAAGATCAAGATATAGACACAATTCAAAATGAAGCTACAAAAAAAAATGAGTGAGAAGTATGATGTAATTAAACCAACTTTGAAAAATCCTGAAATAAAGATTTTTGGAATGAAAGAAAATTTAAGTCCGGAAGAAATAAAAAAGTGCATACAACAGCAAAATGATTTAGATATAAATGAAAATACACAAATTGATGTTATTTTAGTTAAGGAATTGAAAAATAATTCTTTTTTTGCTATAATTAAAGTAGATCCCGCAACTTATAATAGAATTATGAAAACCGGAAAAATTAATATTGGGTGGATGAGATGTACTGCAGTGGAAAATGTAAAAGTTTGGAGATGTCACAATTGCTGCGGATATTTTCACAAGGCAAATGAATGCAAAAATAAACTTGCTTGTTCTAAATGTGGTAATGAACTGTTACGGTTAGGTTAGATTTCATTACACATTTCATTTTCTCTTCATTCATATTCACCTGAAAATCATAACTTTAGTTTTGGTAATTCATTCGTACTCATTGCTTACCGTTTTGATTCTCATCTGTCCTGATTTACTCTCATTTTTCTTCCTATCATTCATCTCACGCCAGCTGTCATTTGCCATTTTTCATTCATAAGTTCTTCTCATTCAAGTGACCTTCTCTGAGCGACTAGGCAAGTGCTGCCCACATCCTCCTTATTCAGTTACTATTTAATTCTGGAATTTCTTCGCTCCGCAACCTACGTTACATCCAAGTGTAACCAGGAAACCTACGAAGACGACGTCTTTATTATTATTTGCGCTTAAGTTAAGTAAGGCTTCGAGATACAAGTACTTACTGGTTTTTCTTCGTCCTTTTGGCTTCACGTCTTTTTTTTCTAGAACACTTCAGATTTTGGGTTTGAGTGGTTTGGTTGAGTAAAATAGTTTTTGTGCTAGTTTTCTCGTTGAGAAGTTTATTTTGAGAGAATCTAGACCAGTTTAACTGGATTTGTTATTTTACCTCAACCCATATTATTTTATAATAACGGAAGTATTCCGGATCAGAAAATCCACTACAACCTCAACAATCGTATTACCAGCCGATCAACACCAGTAAGTTTCGTTTTGAGATCCCTAAGGTTTCCTTTTCGTTCTTCGTCATCATTTCAAACATAATTGTAGGTTCATCGGCTCCACGTTCGTGGTTCCAGGGTTTAAGTCGCCTTCAGACCACACAACCACACCCTGTCACGTGATCACTTCGCCATCCTTGGAAAATTGCGTGCGATTTACTGTTGCTGGAACCTGAGTGCTGTTCATTGGCCTCGTCGATTCCGCTGCCGCACCACCGTGATCCCCAACCACGACCTGGACCTCATCTTCACAGCTAAGCCAAAAATACTTTATATTTCGTTTTCTTATGCGTCAAGTTGTTATTATCTGTACACTTTACTTTACCTGTTCACTGGAATCCGGTCAAGGACCGTTTGGTTTTAATTTAAGTAATTCACGAGTTGTGATTGCGATAGTGGCAAGTTGCTCGTGTGTCGCGTAGTCTCTAGGATCTGCGGTTTATTAACTATTGCGCACGGATTCGCGATACGTTGGCCATCGTATACGTCGAACGGAATTGTTGACCGCGCTCGTCATATATCTCGAGGGTGTTCCCTCACGACGCAATCCTAATCACTATCGGAGGCCACGGCCCCCTGCTGCTTTTTATTTATATTTGTACTTCATGCTACGGCTAGGTCGCGTGAGCCTTGAAGGGACCCTAGAATTGGAAAAGTTTAGTAGCTTTATTGTTATTTAAAGTTTTTGGCTGGCTTACCATCATACTTGTACACATCATCACGATTTACTTTATTGTAGCATTACTTTTCGGCAATATAAACTCATGTGTTTAGTACTCAATGTTGCATTGCAATTGATTTTTCGTACCTTATTTGTTCCTGGACCGAATCCCATTTTTTTTGTCGGCTCCTTCTTGTAGTTGAACCAGTTACGGCCTATCTAGCCGACTGGCGCCCCGGATTATACACTTTAAAAAAAAGGACTCACGACCGACTTCACTGAGCATAGCCGTGGTTCGACTGTAGTTACACGGGATCGTCGAGGCAAAATATTTACGCCGACGGACGCGTAACAAAATTGGCACCCTAAACGTGGGGCTCCCTCGCGTAGTAAATTGGTACTTATGTGGCGTAGTTTCATTAATTTAGTACATCAATTGCAACATTTAGAGTTTTGTTTTGTTTGAGTGTTGATGTGATTAGAATCATCTTGCGCAATTCATAGCATCATTTTCTTTTCTTAATCTTCTTCTCTGTCAAATCATTCTGGTTCACTCATCATATCATATCACTTCACAAACGTTAAGTTAGTTATTATTAGTTGTTGTTTAGTTAGACTATAATGGAGACTAAGATGGATTGTAACCGTTTGTTGACGGATGAATTGTCATATGAACTTTTAATACGTGGTGTCACCCATGACGGTTCAGCTGCGGATAAGCGAACCAAACTTCGTGCTTGTTTACGTGACGAATATAGTGGTGTCCCAGTAGATATTGGTGTTATGCCTTTAGACCCAGCATCAGAAATTAAAATAGGAGAGGTAAAGTTAACTGAATTAGAGAAACTTTTAAATAACTTTAATAATGATAATTATCGAAATGATTATATCAGACTTAGTACACGTCTAACCCATGTTTTGTTGAGATTAAAACGCATTAAAGATGCTAATGTAGAGCAGAAAACTGTTATTAGTCAATTAGTGCAGCGTTGTGAAACGTATTTAATTGAATCAAAAAGAAAATTTTCCGCGCAAGCGTCTGCTATTCTTGTGGCTGAGCACGAACAATCTTTACTTGAATCAGATACCGAACAAGATACCGTGTTAGACTCAGGCCCTATAGCTTCAGCGAGTACGCCTAAGACAAATCAAATTTTATCGCCACCAGAGTGCACACGACTGACCCAAGCTCTCGAACAGTTAACCGTAGCAATAGATCCACATGTATTTCGCCGTGATTCAGCTCGTACTCCACATTATCCGATTCATAAATGGGACGCAAAGTATAAATATGACGGAGAATCTAACCTCAATAATTTCTTAGAAACCATTGAAGAATTACGTGACGCTCGTGCTGTAAGTAAAGAACAGTTATTTCAGTCGGCGGTAGAATTATTTACGGGAAAAGCTCTCACCTGGTTTCGTGCAAAACGCGAACATATTCACGATTGGGACGCGCTCGTTCAGGCTTTACGCGAAACTTTTTTGCCAGCTGATTATGAATTTACACTATGGGACGAAATTAGAAACAGGACGCAAGGTTGTGAAGAAAAAGTTTCGATATTTACTGCTACTATGGATGCTTTATTTAGACGATTACATAAGTATCCTTCAGAATCAGAACGCATTACTCATATTAGACGCAATCTTTTACCTTATTTGCAAGTCGGACTTGGTTTGCGTGAAGTTAGTTCCATTTCAGAATTAGACACCCTATGCAGTCAATTAGAGTCGATCCACATACGCACGCGAAATCTAAGACCACCACCAGCTGTCAGCCAATCTCTCGAGACCGATTTGGCATATCAGAGACCGCGTATAAGTTCTCGTCTTGCTGTTGCTGATGTGACATCACACACGCCCATTTCTAGAACCACCAGTAGTGCCGTACTTTGTTGGAATTGTAGGCAAACGGGACATGTTATGAGGGAATGTAGAGAACCACGACGGGTTCGTTGTTATCGTTGTGGAGAAGTTGGAGTTACGTTACGTAACTGTCATAAATGTCAGGGAAACGGGCACAGGAGACCGTAGTTGACCGCGCGTGTGCTCCTCCAAATAATTCGGTCAATTCAGTTCATGATACATCTGTAATTTTAGATTATATTATTTCTCATTTAGGTTCTGATGAACGCCCTTACCTGAAAGTTTCGATGCTAGGTATAGAGTTCAAAGGTTTGTTGGATTCAGGCGCTTCACGCTCAATAATTGGTTCAAGGGGGTGGGATATTATTAAGAAATTGAATTTAAATTTAAGTACAAACGATTCGCCGGACTGTGTTGTTGCGAACGGACAGACATGTAAGAGTTTATGCTCAGTATTAGTGCCAGTACGATTAATGGATAAGATCAAGTTAGTTGATTTTCTAGTAGTACCTTCCGTGAGTCACTCCTTAATCCTAGGTTTAGATTTTTGGCGCAGTATGGGGATAGTCCCGGATTTAAGGCGCGACGAATGGTCTTTTTCGGCTAGCGAGCCTGTGTCGGCCGTCTCTAGTTTATCACCACCTTTTTCTTTGAAATTAAGCGAGCAGGCGCAGTTGGACAAGTTTTTAGAGGAACAATGGGATAAGATGGGACCCTCCTTAGGTTGTACGCATTTAATAGAGCATGATATTGTGGTAGAGTCGTCGGAGCCTATTAAGCAACGCTATTACCCGGTGTCTCCGGTGATGCAGAAGCATATTCATGCGGCTCTAGACGAAATGCTTGCTGAAGGTATTGTGGAACCCTCTACGAGTCCGTGGTCATCTCCTATCCTCCTCATTCCCAAGAAGGATGGATCCTACCGTTTCTGCGTTGACTTTCGGAAAGTCAACAAAGTCACGAAGAAGAATGCGTACCCCCTTCCATATGTATCTACTATTCTCGATCAGTTACGTGGCGCGAAATACATTAGCTCTCTCGATATAAAATCTGCGTATTGGCAAATCCCATTGACACCTGCAGCTAGAGAAAAGACCGCGTTTACTGTCCCTGGGAGAGGTTTGTTTCAATTCGTGCGAATGCCCTTCGGTTTGAGTAATGCACCCGCGACGTGGCAGAAGCTCATTGATACGGTTCTTGGTAGTGATCTAGCGCCGTACGTATTCGTTTATCTAGATGACATCGTTGTCGTGGCCGAATCCTTCGAGCATCACCTAGAAATTTTAAGAAAAATATTTGATCGTTTATTAGCTGCCGGTTTAACCATAAATAGGGAAAAGAGTCAGTTTTGTCGCCCACAAATTAAGTATTTAGGTTATGTTGTGGATCATTTAGGTTTACGTGTTGATCCCGAGAAAGTGGAGGCAATCCTGAATATTGTTGAGCCAAAGAACGCGAAAGAAGTCCGAAGCTTTTTAGGTATGGCTAGTTGGTATCGGCGCTTTGTACCCAATTTTTCGACGATCGTATCGCCTCTTAGTAAATTGATTCGGAAGTCGCAAAAGTTTATATGGACCGCAGAATGTCAGAACTCATTTAACGCATTAAAAGAATGCTTAGTTTCCGCTCCGATTCTTACGTGCCCAGATTTTACGCAGCCTTTTGTTGTACAGACCGACGCCAGCGCCTATGGTCTAGGTGCCGTGCTGACGCAGACTCTGGATGGTGCAGAAAGGGTCATCTGCTATCTCAGTCGTTCGTTGACAAAGTCAGAACGCAACTACCATACGACCGAGCGTGAATGTTTAGCCGTGGTGTGGGCTCTAGAAAAATTAAGGCCATATTTAGAAGGGGTGAGATTTACAGTGATCACCGACCATCACTCGTTGCAGTGGCTTATGAATTTTTCGCAAGCTACCGGTAAGCTGTGTCGGTGGGCTATTCGTTTGCAGCAATTTGATTTTTGTTTAGTTCATCGGAAAGGGACGGAACATTTGGTTCCGGATTGTTTATCTCGTTCCGTACCTGTTGCCGATATAGCTGCAGCGGATGCTCCACAACCAGATTCGACCGATAAGTGGTACACTTCAATGCTCGACCGTGTCCGCCAACGACCAAAAAAATATAGAGGCTGGTGTATTACTGATAATAAATTGTATAAATATGTCAAGAGTTCTATACCTGAATTAAGTGAGGCGCATGATCAGTGGAGGCTAGTGGTGCCTAAAGAGAAACGGCGCGAACTCTTAGAACAGGCACACAACGCTCCCACTTCCGGTCATCCTGGCGTGTCCAAAACCCACCGTCGTTTGGGACAAAAGTTTTTCTGGCCTAAAATGCGTGCCGATGTAGCGTCATTTGTTAAGCGCTGTGTTGTGTGCATAGAGCACAAAGCTATACAAAAAGTTCCACCTGGCATGATGGGTTCGAAACCCCGTGTTTATCGTCCGTTCCAATTAATTAGTTTAGATTTGATGGGACCGCTACCCGCATCCTGTAATGGAAGTCGTTTTATTTTGGTTATTTGTGACTATTATAGTAAGTTTGTGTTGACATTTCCATTGAGGACAGCTACAGCATCCGCCATCGTGAAACATGTAGAGAACGAAATATTTTTGATTTTTGGTGTACCACAGTTCATTGTTAGCGATAACGGTGTACAATTTCGGAGCAAAGAGTTTAGAAGTTTATGTGACCGATATGCATCGAAGTTGCTTTTTTCTGCGTTGTACCACGCTCAAAACAACCCTACCGAACGGGTAAACCGAGTGGTAAAGACGATGCTAGCTTCCTACGTTCGCGATAACCAACGCAATTGGGGAAAATTCTTGCCTCAGATCACCTGTGCGATTCGCACTCTCGTGCATGACGTCACTAGTTACACGCCATTTTACATCAATTTTGGGCGCGAACACATTTTAGCTGGTACCGAATATGCGTATGTAGCCGTGCAAGACGACGGAAAAATTGAATATGACCGCGCGAATATTGAGGAACGACGCTCTGCGGGTTTTAGAAAAATTTACGCTGAGGTTAGGAAGCGTTTAGACCAAGCGTACGCGCGCAGTAGTGCTCACTACAATCTTCGCCGCCGCCCGGCTACGTATCAGGAAGGCGATGTGGTTTGGCGTCGTAATTTTAAATTATCTAATGCTGCTGATTATTATGCAAGCAAGCTCGCACCAAAATATGTAGGACCTTTCAGAATTAGGCAGAAAGTATCTGATCTAATTTATAAATTAATTGATGCTGAAGGTAAAGAATGCGGAACTTGGCACATTAAAGATTTGAAAGAAGGACCACCAGCTGATGATATGGACCACGATTAGTTCTCTTGTTATTTTAGTTCAGTTAGTCATCTTAGATTATATTCGGATTTATATACGCTAGTTAGTACATTTAGATTCATCTTAGTTAAGTTTAGCGCTCTAGTTTAGTTATTTAGTCACTTAGTTTTTTTGTGAGGTAAAATTAGGGAATTTCACCTCATGTGAGTAGAAGGGGGATTGTTACGGTTAGGTTAGATTTCATTACACATTTCATTTTCTCTTCATTCATATTCACCTGAAAATCATAACTTTAGTTTTGGTAATTCATTCGTACTCATTGCTTACCGTTTTGATTCTCATCTGTCCTGATTTACTCTCATTTTTCTTCCTATCATTCATCTCACGCCAGCTGTCATTTGCCATTTTTCATTCATAAGTTCTTCTCATTCAAGTGACCTTCTCTGAGCGACTAGGCAAGTGCTGCCCACATCCTCCTTATTCAGTTACTATTTAATTCTGGATTTTCTTCGCTCCGCAACCTACGTTACATCCAAGTGTAACCAGGAAACCTACGAAGACGACGTCTTTATTATTATTTGCGCTTAAGTTAAGTAAGGCTTCGAGATACAAGTACTTACTGGTTTTTCTTCGTCCTTTTGGCTTCACGTCTTTTTTTTCTAGAACACTTCAGATTTTGGGTTTGAGTGGTTTGGTTGAGTAAAATAGTTTTTGTGCTAGTTTTCTCGTTGAGAAGTTTATTTTGAGAGAATCTAGACCAGTTTAACTGGATTTGTTATTTTACCTCAACCCATATTATTTTATAATAACGGAAGTATTCCGGATCAGAAAATCCACTACAACCTCAACAATCGTATTACCAGCCGATCAACACCAGTAAGTTTCGTTTTGAGATCCCTAAGGTTTCCTTTTCGTTCTTCGTCATCATTTCAAACATAATTGTAGGTTCATCGGCTCCACGTTCGTGGTTCCAGGGTTTAAGTCGCCTTCAGACCACACAACCACACCCTGTCACGTGATCACTTCGCCATCCTTGGAAAATTGCGTGCGATTTACTGTTGCTGGAACCTGAGTGCTGTTCATTGGCCTCGTCGATTCCGCTGCCGCACCACCGTGATCCCCAACCACGACCTGGACCTCATCTTCACAGCTAAGCCAAAAATACTTTATATTTCGTTTTCTTATGCGTCAAGTTGTTATTATCTGTACACTTTACTTTACCTGTTCACTGGAATCCGGTCAAGGACCGTTTGGTTTTAATTTAAGTAATTCACGAGTTGTGATTGCGATAGTGGCAAGTTGCTCGTGTGTCGCGTAGTCTCTAGGATCTGCGGTTTATTAACTATTGCGCACGGATTCGCGATACGTTGGCCATCGTATACGTCGAACGGAATTGTTGACCGCGCTCGTCATATATCTCGAGGGTGTTCCCTCACGACGCAATCCTAATCACTATCGGAGGCCACGGCCCCCTGCTGCTTTTTATTTATATTTGTACTTCATGCTACGGCTAGGTCGCGTGAGCCTTGAAGGGACCCTAGAATTGGAAAAGTTTAGTAGCTTTATTGTTATTTAAAGTTTTTGGCTGGCTTACCATCATACTTGTACACATCATCACGATTTACTTTATTGTAGCATTACTTTTCGGCAATATAAACTCATGTGTTTAGTACTCAATGTTGCATTGCAATTGATTTTTCGTACCTTATTTGTTCCTGGACCGAATCCCATTTTTTTTGTCGGCTCCTTCTTGTAGTTGAACCAGTTACGGCCTATCTAGCCGACTGGCGCCCCGGATTATACACTTTAAAAAAAAGGACTCACGACCGACTTCACTGAGCATAGCCGTGGTTCGACTGTAGTTACACGGGATCGTCGAGGCAAAATATTTACGCCGACGGACGCGTAACAGAACATAAATCAAAGCAGTGCACAAATACTGAAAATAAATGTATAAACTGTACTGTAGCCAATAAGATACTAAATAAAAAACTTGATACCAACCACCAAGCTTCAGATACTGTGTGTTCAGTATATAAAAGAAAATTAGAAATTTTTAAGAATAAAACAAATTATCAATAGCAATTACAGCATTTGATAGAAAAAAATACAACATTAATATTACATTTGAACATTCAAAGTTATTTAAATAGTCAATATGACATACAAAATCTGCTTAATGATAAAAACCCTTTAGTATGCTGTTTATCTGAAACGAGAGTTACCACTGAAATAGAAGATGTAGAGACAATAATACCCTATTATAATACTATAAGATGTGATTCGATTAGCAGACATACAGACGGATTGATGTTTCTAATACGGCAAGATTGTAAATATACCGTCTTAGAGAATTACAGTATGGAAAAAGAACTATGGTATATTTCTCTCCGATTGACTGTAAATAAAAAAAGTTATATTTTAAATGGATTATACAGATCGCCTAGTTCTAGTAAAAAAAACTTTATTGATTGGTTTCAAGAATGGAGTAAAGACATGGCGTTCAATAAGGACACTGTAATACTGATGGGAGATTTTAATATTAATTGGATTGATGATAGCACATATTCAAATCGATTAAAACAACTAATATCTGAAAATGGCATGAAACAACTTGTTAGTACCTGCACAAGGAAAACAAATTTATCAGAGACATTAATTGACTTAGTTGTATCGAACGACCCATATATTACAGTTCAAATTTGGGATCAGCCAAAAATTAGTGATCACGACATATGTGCAATTTATCCGTGTGACAATCATGCGCCATTAAATATTTCCAACCAGTCCAAAGCAGAGCGCATAGATGAATCTAAGATGGCTGATATATTGGTAACCAGTGACTGGAAATATAATTCAAGTGAAGTAAATGAAATATGTAATACATTTATTACTAATGTTGTAAATGCAAAAAAACAATGTTCGACTGCAATAAATACAAAAAACAAACATAGTTCACCCTGGTTAAATAATGCAAAAGTGCAACAAAAAAGGACTGACAGGGATAAAAGTTATCGAAGATTTAAATTAACAAATTCAGAAGAAGACTGGAATATGTACAAACAATTTCGTAATGAATACGTGTCTACTGTCAGAAAGTGCGAGAAAGATTATTACGAGAAAAAAATTGATGAATCATGTGGAAATTCAACAGCTATGTGGAAAACTTTAAAAACCATTTTAGGAAAGAAAATTAACGTTCCAAAACAAATATTAGCATTTAAAGATGAATTTCTATCTGATGAAGTTGTAATTGCTAATACTTTTAATGAATACTACGTAAATAGTATAAATGAAATTATAACTTCAATTCCACCAGTAAACATAAACAGCAACAATGCAGTAGAACCTCTACAATTTTCGTTTAATACTTTCCGAAGCTTGAATATTTCAGAACTACGTAACATTATTTGGGAGCAAAATATGAAGAAATCAAGTTGGGATGGAGTAACTTTAAAAATACTCAAAGAACAATTTCATGTCATTGGTTATCCATTGTTGCACTTAGTAAATACTTCTTTAGAGACAGGAGTATTTCCAGAATCCTTAAAAGAGTCATTAATTATTCCTATCCCGAAAATCCCAAATACATCTAAAATAGAAGAACATCGGCCAATTAATATGTTGGTTGCTGTCGAGAAAATCTTGGAAATCCTTGTGTACAATCAAACTCTGGATTACATAAATAAAAATGATCTAATGTGTAAGTGGCAATCTGGATTTCGTAAAAAACACTCCTGTGAATATGCAATCCAACTAGTGCTTCAGAACTGGAACAAAGCTCTAGATGATAATTTAAATATTTGTGCCGTATTTCTTGATTTTAAGCGTGCTTTCGAAACAATAGACCGTACTATCCTTTTAAATAAACTATATAAACTTGGTTTTACAAATACAGTGTTGAAGTGGTTCGAATCGTATTTACAAAATCGTACACAACGAACAAAATATGGACAAACAACTTCTGATTCTATAAGCTGTGATCAAGGCGTTCCACAAGGCAGTGTTCTGGGACCTCTATTATTTATATTGTACATAAACTCTTTTCCAAATAGTTTAAGCAAATGTAGCAAACATCTGTTTGCAGATGATGCGCTAGTCTATTATTACAGTGATAACGTACATGATTTAATTAACACTATGAATGATGAATTGGGACATGTAGATGTATGGTTAAAAACTAACAAACTAAAGCTCAACTGCAATAAAACAAAATGCATAATTATTGGAAACAAAAAATGTAAAAAAGTAATTGCTGAATCTAACTTGAAAATTATAATTGACCAAATTACAATTGAATATGTTAATGAAATTAAATATTTAGGCGTAATTATTGATGATGAATTAAAATTCACTAAACATATTGAATTTATTGTTAAAAAAGTTGCTAAAAAAGTGAATTTCTTATGTCGATTACGACACAAATTAACATTATGTACAAAAATTATAATATATAATAGTATAGTTTTACCGCATATTAATTACTGTAGTACTATTTTAGTAGCATGTAAAAAATACCAACTCAACGTCTTACAGAAACTGCAAAATAAGACAATGCGGGCTATATTAAATTGTTCTAAGTATAGCAGGATAAGTGATATGTTAGATTGTTTACAATGGCTCAACATTGAAAATTACATAAACTTCAATGCACTAGTTTTCATACATAAAATAACTAATGGACTTGTACCACAATATTTAAGTGAAACCTTAATGTATAATAAAGAT
This sequence comes from Poecilus cupreus, assembly GCA_963942605.1. NCBI lineage: Eukaryota > Metazoa > Arthropoda > Insecta > Coleoptera > Carabidae > Poecilus > Poecilus cupreus. The sequence goes on from CAWWDY010001391.1 coordinate 20,249, forward strand.
ATCCATAATTATAATACACGAATTAAAGACTATATACATGTAGATAATTTAAAAAGAAAAACTATATTTGAAAATTGTACTATAAACTATAACAAGCTACCTACTGAAGTAAAAAATAATTGTACTAATTTAAAAAGTTTCAAAAAAAAGCTTAAAATGTATTTGATGGCTAATGTACACTAACTCGTTTTGTTATTTTTAAGCATTGTATTTCTGTATTTATTTATTGTCCTTCTTTGTATTATATTAGCTTCTGCTAAATAAATAAAGATTATTATTATTAACATAAACCATTACACACGACATATACATGAATATGACAGTTTAAATACTTGAAATCAGCGTTTTGTATGCTTTTGCATGCTTAAAACAGCAATTTGATATTGATTTCACCAACATTAGCCATTATACATGACAGAAACATGAATATGACAGTTTTAAACTTGAAATCAGCATTTTGTATGTTTTTTCAATCTGAAAACAGCTATTTTATCTTGATTTTGCAAACATAAGCCATTACACACGACATATACATGAGTATGACAGTTTAAATACTTGAAATCGGTGTTTTGTATGCTTTTGCATGCTTAAAACAGCAATTTTATTTTGATTTCACCAACATTAGCTATTATACACGACAGAAACATTAATATGACAGTTTTAAACTTGAAATCAGCATTTTGTATGTTTTTGCAAGCTGAAAACCGCTATTTTATCTTGATTTTGCAAATATAAGCCATTACACACGACATATACATGAATATGGCAGTTTAAAACATTGAAACCGGTGTTTTGTATGCTTTTGCATGCTTCAAACAGCAATTTTATCTTGATTTCACCAACATTAGCCATTATACACGACAGAAACATGAATATGACAGTATAAATACTTGAAAACAGCATTTTGTATATTTCTGCAAGCTGAAAACAGCTATTGTATCTTGATTTTGCAAACATAAGCCATTACAGACGACATATACATGAATATGACAGTTTAAATACTTAAGAACGGTGTTTTTATACTTTTGCATGCTTAAAATAGCAATTTTATCTTGATTTTATCAACATTAGCCATTATAGACAACAGAAAAATGAATATGACAGTTTAAATACTTGAAAACAGCATTTTGTATGTTTTTGCAAGCTGAAAACAGCTATTTTATCTTGATTTTGCAAACATAAGCCATTACACACGACATAAACATGAATATGACAGTTTAAATACTTGATAACGGTGTTTTGTATTCTTAAAACAGCAATTTTTTTCTTGATTTCACCAACTTTAGCCATTATACACGACAGAAACATGAATATGACAGTTTAAATACTTCAAAACCGCATTTTTTAAACATTATACACGACAGAAACATGAATATGACAGTTTAAATACATGAAGACAGCATTTTGTAAGTTTTTGCAAGCTGAAAACAGCTATTTTATTTTGATTTTGCAAACATAAGGCATTACACACGACATATATATGAATATGACAGTTTAAATACTTTAAAACGGTGTTTTGTATGCTTTTGCATGCTTAAAACAGCAATTTTATCTTGATTTCACCAACATTAGCCATTATACACAACAGAAACATGAATATGACAGTTTAAATACTTGAAAACAGCATTTTGTATGTTTTTGCAAGCTGAAAACAGCTATTTCATCTTTATTTTGCAAACATAAGCCATTACACACGACATATACATGAATATGACAGTTTAAGTACTTGAAAACGGTGTTTTGTATGCTTCTGCATGCTTAAAACAGCAATTTTATCTAGATTTCACCAACATTAGCCATTATACACGACAGAAACATGAATATAACAGTTTAGATACTTGAAAACAGCATTTTGAATGTTTTTTCAAGCTGAAAACAGCTTTTTTATCTTGATTTTGCAAACAAAAGCCATGCTTTTGCATGCTTAAAACAGCAATTTTATCTTGATTTCACCAACATTAGCCATTATACACGACAGAAACATGAATATGACAGTTTAAATACTTGAAAACAGCATTTTGTATGTTTTTGCAAGCTGAAAACAGCTATTTAATTTTGATTTTGCAAACATAAGCCATTACACACGACATATACATGAATATTACAGTTCAAATACTTGAAAACGGTGTTTTGTATGCTATACGTCAAGATGGCGGGTAGTGATGTGCAGTTAAATAAACAAGGATCTAATAAGTGTAAAAAGTGCAAGCAAATTGCATTAAGTGGTGCTAAATGTGTCACGTGTGGCACAATATCTCACAGTAGTTGTGCTAAATTAATAAAAAGTGTTAAATTCATTGACGAATCTTCAATTATCTGCTGTGATGTGGATGATAATGAAGAACACGAGGTGACCTTCAACAGTGCATCTGTTGTCAATTATGCTGTGCTTCAAACAGAAATTAAATATCAAAAAGAATTATTACTTAATAAAGAAGTAATTATAAATAACCAAAATGATCTTATCGAAGCATTAAAACAACAAATATTTTTATTAAATAAAAATTTAAATAAAAAGGCACCATTACCACCATCTGACAAAAATTTTGCTAAACAATCTGAAAACTTACGCAAGAATGATTTAGCGAAATCTGTAAAAAATAATTCAAGAAAAGACAATAATTTACCGGCCGAGACATCAGGTGATGAACCTGTCAAAGCAAATAAACAAATGAAACGTGATGAATCTACGAAAACGATATCTCCCAGAAGTAGTTTAAACAATGTTGATGCTACAGCTACGGGTGAAAGCAATCAAAGTGGACGTAGAGGACGGAACTACTCTTCAAAACCTCCAATAGTAGGCAATCTAGCTCATAGTTCTTCAGTTGCTATAAAAGCTGCTGTTTCACAACCTGCACTCCTGCACGTCTACAAGCTCCATCCAAGTACGACTGTGGAAAATCTAAAGGACTATCTATTGCCGTTGGTCCCAGATGTGCTATGTGAAAAATTAATATCTAAGTATCCTGACTATTACTCATCCTTTAAAGGAATTGTAAGCGAATCTAATAGGGATAAAGCAATGGATCCCTCACTGTGTCCCACTGGAACTTATATCAATAAATTTTTTCAGCTAAAAAGCCTTCAAAAGACAAAGAATTCATAGTAAATAACACCTCTTTGTCTAATACGCATGATTTATTAGTCTTAAATTGTAATGCTCTGACTATTTCAAAAGTAAATTTAATTACAGCTGAATATTTATATAAATTTAAAAATTTAAAGTTTCTTTGTTTGTCTGAAACTTGGTGTAATAAAGACCAAGTTGATTTCTTTACTTTCAGTGAATTTAAATGTGTTTCTAATTTTTGTAGATCGCAATACAAAGGAGGCAGTGTTGGAATTTGGTGTCACACAAGTCATTTCAACGAAGTTCAAGCAATAAACCTTTCACAATTCTGTGTTGAAAAACATTTTGAAATTTGTGGTACTTTGTGGAGACCAGTTTCCAACAGCCCTATCCTAATATTAAATATATATAGATCACCTAGTGCTGATTGTAAAATATTTTGTATTAATTTAAATATTGTTTTAGATAACATCTTTAAACCCGATTATGATATCTTTATATGCGGAGATTTCAATCTGGATCCAGTTAGAGATTATAATGAATATAGTCATGTGCTTCATATACTCTCCTCTTATAATTTATTAAATAAAGTTAAAATCCCAACAAGAGGACGTTTTATTTTAGATCATTGTTATACTAATTCTACGAACTGCAATGCAGAAGTAGACAAAAATTTTATATCTGACCATAGTGCAGTTCTAATTAGCACTAATACAAATAAATATTCTATGGAGTATATTAAAAAATATAGGAGAATTTTTAACGAGAAAAACGTAAGTAACTTTATTAATGACCTTTCTAACGAATCATGGTGTAATGTGTATTCAGAATCTGATACAAATGCGGCTTATAACAGTTTCTTTGATATTTTCATGTATAATTTTAATAAAAACTTTCCTATCCAAAAAATCAATATTCACAGATGTGAAAACAAAAGTTGGGCAAATTCAGATATCATAACTTCAAGCAACAATTTAAAATCCTTATTTTATTTAAAAAGTAGTTATCCTGAGCTCATTCCTGTTTATAAAGAAGCGAAGCAAAAACATTCACTTCTAATAACAAAAACTAAAATTAATTTCTTTCAGAATAAAATAACTCACTCGGACAATAAAGTTAAAAGTGCATGGAATATCATTAATAATTCTAAAAATAAGATTAATCCCAATATAAGACTTAAAATTGATAACAAACTAACTGAGAACCCGGAAATAATAGCTAATATATTCAATAACCACTTCAAAGAAGCACCCTTAAATATTATAAAACGTATTCCCGTAATTAACTCAGATACTACTTATCGCATAACTGATAACAATGTGTACTGTAATTTATTTTTGAATCCTTTTATTGAAATAGAATTATTTGAAATTATTATTAATAAACTTAAAAACAAAAAATCATCTGGTTTTGATAATGTACTTAATTTTGTTATAAGGACTGCTGCACATGTGATATCAGCTCCCTTAACACACATAATTAATTTATCATTTCAAAACGGGAATTTTCCAGAAAAATTAAAAATCAATAAAATAATACCTGTTTTCAAAAAAGGAGACAAACATAATACCGATAATTACAGACCTATTGCTCTGACCTCTGGATTTTCTAAAAATTTTGAATACTGTTTCCTAAGTAGATTTGATGGTTTTCTAAAACAAACTAATATTTTAAGCAATACTCAGTTTGGTTTTAGAGAAAATATCTCGACCATTGATGCTTTGCATTATTTATATAGAAAAATTATTCATTATATTCATAACGGAGAATATCCAGTTGGTATTTTTTGCGATTTTAGTAAAGCCTTCGACTGTGTCGATCAATCGCTGTTGCTTAACAAACTAGAACTTATGGGTATACGTGGCGTTGCGTTAAACTGGATTTCTTCTTTTCTAACCGATAGACTGCAGTTTGTTTCGATTAATCATTTTAATAATACATCAAATAAAGTTGCTAATTCCGATTTAACAAAAATTAACGTTGGTTTGCCTCAGGGCACAGTGCTTGCCCCAATTCTTTTCATTATCTATATTAATGATTTAAGTACCGCTCTTACTAATGATTGTGAATCTATCATGTACGCCGACGATACTACTCTTTTAATTTCTGATAAAAGTAAATCTTCTCTAATTGATAAGTGTAATTTAAATATACACTCTTTAAGCACTTGGTGCTCCACAAATAAACTGTTTTTAAATGACAATAAAACTAATATTATTCGTTTTCATACAATAAGTCCTAAAAATAATGACATTCAAGTAAATATTCAGTTTGATGATAATCATTTAGAAAGTTGTACTTCAACCCGTATATTAGGTCTCACTGTAACAGAAAACTTGAATTGGAATCTCCATTGTAATGAACTTGTCAGTAAATTAAATATTGTTGTTATCAATTTCGTCATCTAAAGCAATACTTAAATATTAGCCAACTTCTTATGTTTTATTATGCAAGTGTAGAGTCTCGTATGAGATATGGGATATGTTTATGGGGAAATTCAAGTGCTATTAAAAAAGTATTTATTGCCCAAAAACGAATTATTCGTTGTTTAGCTGGAGTAAGTTACTTATATTCATGTCGTGAATTCTATAAAAAATTCAACATCTTAACTGTTATAAGTTTGTATATTTATGAAACTTGCATTTTTATTTTCAAAAACCAAAATACTTTTGCAAAGACATTTGATATTCATAATTATAACACTAGGCATAACAATAATTTCTATGCACCGGTAGCCAAACTAAATGTTGTTAAAAATTCTCCTGAAATATTTGGTTTAAAATTGTTCAATAAATTACCTGAGAGTTTAAAACAAATTAATAACTTAAAACATTTTAGAAAAGAACTAAAAAAATATTTAATCATCCCTACTATTTACACTCTAGAAGAATATTTCAGCATATAAACATATCATAAGCATAAGCATGTATTAAATTTTTTATGTATTTTTTGACGCTTTCTATACACTGTTTTGTGTCTTTGGAAATAAATATCTTTATTATTATTATTATTATTATTTTGCATGCTTAAAACACCAATTTTATCTTGATTTCACCAACATTAGCCATTATACACGACAGAAACATGAATATGACCGTTTAAATACTTGAAAACAGCATTTTGTATGTTTTTTCAAGCTGAAAACAGCTATTTTATCTTGATTTTGCAAACAAAAGCCATTACACACGACATATACATGAACATGACAGTTTATATATTTGAAATAGGCGTTTTGTATGCTTTTGCATGCTTAAAACAGCAATTTTATATTGATTTCACCAACATTAGCCATTATAAATGACAGAAACATGAATATGACAGTTTAAATACTTGAAAACAGCATTTTGTATGTTTTTGCAAGCTGAAAACAGCTATTGTATCTTGACTTTGCAAACATAAGCCATTACACACGACATATACATGAATATGACAGTTTAAATACTTGAGAACGGTGTTTTGTATGCTTGTGCATGCTTAAAACAGCAATTTTATGTTGATTTCACCAACATTTGCTATTATACACGACAGAAACATTAATATGAGAGTTTTAAACTTGAAATCAGCATTTTGTATGTTTTTGCAAGCTGAAAACAGCTATTTTATCTTGATTTTGCAAACATAAGCCATTACACACGACGTATACATGAGTATGACAGTTTAAATACTTGAAAACGGTGTTTTGTATGCTTTTGCATGCTCAAAACAACAATTTTATCTTGATTTCACCAACATTAGCTATTATACACGACAGAAACATTAATATGACAGTTTAAATACTTGAAAACGGTGTTTTGTATGCTTTTGCATGCTTCAAACAGCAATTTTATCTAGATTTCACCAACATTAGCCATTATACTCGACAGAAACATGAATATGACAGTTTAGATACTTGAAAACAGCATTTTGTATGTTTTTGCAAGCTGAAAACAGCTACTTTATTCTGATTTTGCAAACATAAGCCATTACACACGACATATACATGAATATGACAGTTCAAATACTTAAAAACGGTGTTTTGTATGCTTTTGCATGCTTAAAACATCAATTTTATCTTGATTTCACCAACATTAGCCATTATACACGACAGAAACATGAATATGACATTTTAAATACTTGAAAACAGCATTTTATATGTTTTTGCAAGCTGAAAACAGCTATTATATTTTGATTTTGCAAACATAAGCCATTACACACGACATATACATGAATATGACAGTTTAAATACTTGAAAACGGTGTTTTTTATGCTTTTGCATGCTTAAAACAGCAATTTTATCTTGATTTCACCAACATTAGCCATTATACACGACAGAAACATGAATATGACAGTATAAATACCTGAAAACAGCATTTTGTATGTTTCTGCAAGCTGGAAACAGCTACTGTATTTTGATTTTGCAAACATAAGCCATTACACACAACATATACATGAATATGACAGTTTAAATACTTGAAAACGGTGTATTGTATGCTTTTGCATGCTCAAAACAACAATTTTATCTTGATTTCACCAACACTAGACATTATACACGACAGAAACATGAATATGACAGTTTAAATACTTTAAAACAGCATTTTGTATGTTTTTGCAAGCTGAAAACAGCTATTTTATTTTAATTTTGCAAACATAAGCAATCACACATGACATATACATGAATATGACAGTTTAAATACTTGAAAACGGTATTTTGTATGCTATTCCATGCTTAAAACATCAATATTATCTTGATTTCACCAACATTAGCCATTATACACGACAGAAACATGAATATGACAGTTTAAATACTTGAAAACAGCATTTTGAATGTTTTGGCAGGCTGAAAACAACTTTTGTATCTTGATTTTGCAAACATAAGTTATTACACACGACATATACATGAATATGACAGCTTAAATACTTAAAAACGGTGTTTTGTATGCTTAAAATAACAATTTTATCTTGATTTTACCAACATTAGCTATTATACACGACAGAAACATGAATATGAAAGTTTTAAACTTGAGATCAGCATTTTGTATGTTTTTGCAAGCTGAAAACAGCTATTTTATCTTGATTTTGCAAACATAAGCCATTACACACGACATATACATGAATATGACAGTTTAAATACTTGAAACCGGTGTTTTGTATGCTTAAAACAACAATTTTATCTTGATTTCACCAACATTAGCCATTATACACGACAGAAACATGAATATGACAGTTTAGATACTTCAAAACCGCATTTTTTAAACATTATACACGACAGAAACATGAATATGACAGTTTAAATACATGAAAACAGCATTTTGTATGTTTTTGCAAGCTGAAAACAACTATTTTATTTTGATTTTGCAAACTTAAGCCATTACACACGACATGTACATGAATATGACAGTTTAATTACTTGAAAACGATGTTTTGTATGCTATTGCATGCTTAAAACAGCAATTTTATCTTGATTTTACCAACATTAGCCATTATTCACGACAGAAACATTATTATGACACTTTACATACTTAAAAACAGCGTTTTGTATGTTTTTGCAAACTGAAAAGAGCTATTTTATCTTGATTTTGCAAACATAAGCCATTACACACGACATATACATGAATATGACAGTTTAAATACTTGAAAACGGTGTTTTGTATGCTTTTGCATGTTTGAAACAGCAATTTTATCTTGATTTCACCAACATTAGCCATTATACACGACAGAAACATGAATATGACAGTTTAAATACTTGAAAACAGCATTTTGTATGTTTTTGCAAGACTAAAACAGATATTTTATCTTGATTTTGCAAACAAAAGCCATTACACACGACATATAAATGCATATGACAGTTTGAATATTTGAAAACGGTGTTTTGTATGTTTTTGCATGCTTAAAACTAAAATTTTATCTTGATTTCACAAACATTAGCCATTATACACGACAGAAACATGAGTATGACAGTTTAAATACTTGAAAACAGCATTTTGTATGTTTTTGCAAACAGAAAACAGCTATTTTATATTGATTTTACAAACATTAGCCATTACATGCGACATATACATGAATATGACAGTTTAAATACTTGAAAACGAGGTTTTGTATGCTTTTGAATGCTTAAAACAGCAATTTTGTCTTGATTTCACCAACATTATCCTTTATACACGACAGAAACATGAATATGACAGTTTAAATACTTGAAAACAGCATTTTGTATGTTTTTGCAGGCTGAAAACAGCTTTTGTATCTTGATTTTGCAAACATTAGTTATTACACACGACATATACATGAATATGACAGTTTACGTACTTGAAAACGGTGTTCTGTATACTTTTGCATGCTTAAAATAGCAATTTTATCTTGATTTTACCAACAATAACCACGACAGAAACATGAATATGACAGTTTAAATACTTAAAAACAGCATTTTGTATGTTTTTGCAAGCTGAAAACAGCTACTTTATCTTGATTTTGCAAACATAAGCTATTACACACGACATATACATGAATATGACAGTTTAAATACTTGAAATCGGTGTTTTGTATGCTTGTGCATGCTTAAAACAGCAATTTCATGTTGATTTCACCAACATTAGCTATTATACACGACAGAAACATGAATATGAAAGTTTTAAACTTGAAATCAGCATTTTGTTTGTTTTTGCAGGCTGAAGACAGTTATTTTATCTTGATTTTTCAAACATAAGCCATTACACACGACATATACATGAATATGACAGTTTACTTGAAACCGGTGTTTTGTATGCTTTTGCATGCTTAAAACAGCAATTTTATATTGATTTTACCAACATTAGCCGTTAAACACGACATAAACATGAATATGACAGTATAAATACTTGAAAACAGCATTTTGTATGTTTTTGCAAGCTGAAAACAGCTATTTCATCTTTATTTTGCAAACATAAGCCATTGCACTCGACATATACATGAATATTACAATTTGAATATTTAAAAACTGTGTTTTGTTTGCTTTTGCATGCTTAAAACAGCAATTTTATCTTGATTTCACCAACATTAGCCATTATACACGACAGAAACATGAATATGACAGTATAAATACCTGAAAACAGCATTTTGTATGTTTCTGCAAGCTGGAAACAGCTACTGTATTTTGATTTTGCAAACATAAGCCATTACACACAACATATACATGAATATGACAGTTTAAATACTTGAAAACGGTGTTTTGTATGCTTTTGCATGCTCAAAACAACAATTTTAGCTTGATTTCACCAACACTAGACATTATACACGACAGAAACATGAATATGACAGTTTAAATACTTTAAAACAGCATTTTGTATGTTTTTGCAAGCTGAAAACAGCTATTTTATTTTAATTTTGCAAACATAAGCAATCACACATGACATATACATGAATATGACAGTTTAAATACTTGAAAACGGTATTTTGTATGCTATTCCATGCTTAAAACATCAATATTATCTTGATTTCACCAACATTAGCCATTATACACGACAGAAACATGAATATGACAGTTTAAATACTTGAAAACAGCATTTTGTATGTTTTTGCAAGCTGAAATCAGCTACTTTATCTTGATTTTGCAAACATAAACCATTACACACGACATATACATGAATATGACAGTTTAAATACTTGACAACGGTGTTTTGTATGCTTTTGCATGCTTAAAACAGCAATTTTATCTTGATTTCACCAACATTAGCCATTATTCACGACAGAAACATTATTATGACACTTTAAATACTTAAAAACAGCGTTTTGTATGTTTTTGCAAACTGAAAAGAGCTATTTTATCTTGATTTTGCAAACATAAGCCATTATACACGACATATACATAAATATGACAGTTTAAATACTTGAAAACGGTGTTTTGTATGCTTTTGCATGTTTGAAACAGCAATTTTATCTTGATTTCACCAACATTAGCCATTATACACGACAGAAACATAAATATGACAGTTTAAATACTTGAAAACAGCATTTTGTATGTTTTTTCATGCTGCAAACAGCTATTTTACCTTGATTTTGCAAGCAAAAGCCATTACAAACGGCATGTACATTAACATGACAGTTTAAATACTTGAAAGCGGTGTTTTGTATGATTTTGCATGCTTAAAACAGCAATTTTATCCTGATTTCACCAACATTAGCCATTATACACGACAGAAACATTATTATGACACTTTAAATACTTGAAAACAGAAATTTTGTATGTTTTTGCCAGCCTAAAACAGATATTTTTCTTGATTTTGCAAACAAAAGCCATTACACACGACATATAAATGCATATGACAGTTTGAATATTTGAAAACGGTGTTTTGTATGCTTTTGCATGCTTAAAACTAAAATTTTATCTTGATTTCAAAAACATTAGCCATTATATGAATTTATTTGCAGTGTATGAGGTGGGAGCACGCTACTATGTGCATGTGCTTTAAATTTTTATTATTTATAGTGTCAAAAATAAAAATAAATAATATAATTTTATGCTATTGTATTTATCAATACGTGTAGTTTTCTGTCTTACAAAGTGAACTCTAGTACAGGGTGTGGTGTTACAGTTAAACTTACAAACAAAGTTTAGTGATCTTTTCAATTTTTAAGTATTTTGTGCGCAAAGTTAAGTCAAGTGCGCATACAGTGCGAGTTGATGCGAAAACCTGTGACTATTAAACGGTGGGAACATGGGTAAAAAATCGGATGATACTGACGACAATAAATGTAATAAATGTGGATTGGAATTTAATGCCGAAGATATAATTGGTTGCGATGGTAAATGCCAAAAATGGTACCATCCTAAATGCGTAAATTTGAAAAGTACTCATTATAAAGTAATTAAAGAATGCCCTGGAATCAAGTGGTTTTGCGAAATATGTAGAAATGATACATTTTATATTGATGATGTGCGAAAAATAGTTACAGCTGAATTAAAACAAATAACATTAGAAATAAATGAAATGAAACAAACATTTAGAAATATAAATAAAGGGAAAACTAATTTAGAAATGTCTAGTTGTACCTATGCGCAGGCAGTCAGCAACAAACCAGCTGTGATTATTAAACCCAAAGAAAATCAAAATTGCAAAGATACTAGACAAGAAGTATACAACAATATTAAACCTTCTGAAATAGCTGTTGGAATATCGGCCGTAAAAAATGTAAAAGACGGAGGAATAGTTGTAAAGTGCAATAACAAAGAGGATACAATTAAACTGAGCCACGAAGCGAAACAAAAACTTGGGGAGAAATATACCGTAAATTTCACATCAATGAAAAATCCTTGTATAAAAATTATCGGCATTGATAAGGATTTATCGAATGACGAAATAAAATCGCATATAATTTCGCAAAATACAAATGTCATAAATAAAGAAGCAGAACTTAAAATAAAAAGAAATTGGGAGCAACAAAATAATAAAGGCGTAAGCATTGAGGTAGATAGTGATACATTTAGAAAAATTATGGTTGAGGGTAAACTAAATATTGGATGGAAAAGATGTGTAGTTTATGAAGACCTGAATATATTAAGATGTTTCAAATGCTTGGGTTTTAATCACAAAGCAGTAGATTGCACAAATAAACTTTCTTGTGGAAAATGCGCTGGAAATCACAAATTCAGTGATTGTACAATGGATACAACAAAATGTATTAACTGTGTATCGGTTAATTCCAAACTAAACTTAAATTTAAATCCAAACCATATGGCTCTAGATAGGAAATGTCCAGTATATACAAGGAAAATTGACGCTCTCAGAAGTAAGATCAAATATATGTAGCAACTACAGTCCTATGGAAATGACCACTTTTTATTGTACCTCAATGCACAAAGTTATGTATCAAATAAGGATGAAATTGATAATTTTATACTGGAAACGAATCCTATAATTGTTTGTTTATCAGAAACGAGAACAACAAATGAAATTGAAAACAATGAATTAAATATAGAAGAATATGCACTTATGAGATGTGATTCAAACAGTAGACATACGGGAGGAGTTCTAATATTTATTAAAGAACATATAAAGTATTCTGTAGTACTCAATTTACACTCCAATAACTGCTATTGGGTTTTAAGTGCAAAAATAAAAATAAAAAAATTTAATTACATAATAACAACAATATATCATTCTCCTTCCAGTAGACATAGTGAATTTCTGGATTTTCTCGATGAATATCTAAATGCTCATTCTTCTAATACAGACACACAAATCATTATTGGTGACTTCAACATCAACTGGTTACATAATGATAACTTATATACAAAAAAGCTGAAGGAAACAGTGCAGTTGCACGGTTATACGCAGTTGATAAATGATTACACTCGAGAGACAAATATATCCAGATCAATTATAGATTTACTAATAACAAATAACTTTAATTTTAAAAACTTGGTAACTGTTAATAATAATGTAAAAATAACTGACCATAATATAATACATGTAAAGTGTGTTAATTCACTTAAAACCAGTGCACAGGAAATTAATAAAAAAATTCATATTAAAAAATTAAATAATAGTAAATGTGAATCTAATCTAATATATTGTGATTGGAATTACAACTCCATAAATGCAAATGTTGTGTGTAATACTTTCCTGACTAATATAAAACATTGCATTAATAAAAGTAGTGAAGTGATAACCAAAAATAAATCTACACAAAATCCTTGGTTCGATAATGAAATTCAGCTTGCCAGAATCAATAGAAATCGAGCGTATTCTAAATATAAAATTACTAATTTAGATTCTGATTGGACCGCGTATACTCAAAAACGTAATGTATTTACCAATTTAATTAAAAATAAAAAAAAACTTTTTATATGAAAAGCATAGACAATTGTAAACACAATTCTAAACAAATGTGGTCAACGTTAAAAAAAATTGTGAACCCTAAAAAGAATGATCAAATTAAGGAATTAAATGTAGAAAATCGTACATACACAGATACGAAGTCAATAGTTGATATTTGCAATAGATACTTTGTTGACAGTATAACTGAAATAGCAAATTCCATTCCCAGCGTAAACTGTGCTAGTGCCACTGATTCAGTCCCTCTTATAAACTTTTGTGAACTCTCTGCGTTTCGGACTATTGACATAAACAAACTTAAACAACTGGTCTTTGCTCAACAGAATAAGTCATGTCCAGATGAAATAAATATAAAATTTATAAAAGACTTTTTTCATATTATTGGTTATCCATTGTTGAACGTTATTAACTGTTCTCTTGAATCGGGAGTATTTCCTGAACCTTTCAAATTAGCGACAATTAGACCGATTCGCAAAATTGCCAATTCGAATAATATAAATGACCTGAGACCAATTAACTTATTACCAATATGTGAAAAATTTCTTGAAATTATTGTTTTTGAACAAACAATTGAATATTTAAATTGTAATAACTTACTAATACAAAATCAATCAGGATTCAGAAAAAACCATTCTTGTGAAACAGCTTTAAATTTAATAATAAATGAATGGAAAAACTGTGTAGATAGTAATGAAACTATTAATGTTGTATTCTTGGACTTAAAACGAGCTTTTGAAACTGTAGATCATAATATATTAGTGGAGAAATTTAGTTCTTATGGTTTAAAAAACATAGCACTGAGTTGGTTTAAAAGTTATTTGACTAATAGAAAGCAAATTGTTAATTTCAACAATGAAAAATCTTCTGAATTAACTATAAATATAGGAGTACCACAGGGTAGTGTCCTTGGTCCTCTGTTATTCCTTTTGTATATTAATGATATACCAAGCGTTCTAAATCATTGTGAAATTCATCTCTTTGCGGATGACGCTCTTTTATACATCAGTGGTAATAATGTTAAAGATATTGTTGATAAAGTTAATAATGATTTAGAACGAGTGGAACCTTGGATGAATCTTAATAAACTAAAATTAAATCGAAATAAATGTAAGACAATGTTTATTACCAAAGAGAATATTTATAATGAAATATGTAATAATGTAGAATTTAATATAAAAATTAATAGTACTATTTTGGAAAAAGTTGAAGTTTATAAATATTTAGGAATATACATAGACCGTAAGCTTAAATTTACATTTTACGTTACCTATATCTGCAAAAAAATTGCTAAGAAGTTAAATTTCATGTCCCGATTAAATTATGTTTCTTCTTGGACTCTACAAACTATTTTTAATGCCATTGTTTTACCACACTTCAATTATTGTAGTTCAATTTTATATCTATGCTCGGAAACAGATTTCAGAAAACTTCAACTTTTGCAAAATAGGGCAATGAGAATAATTTTGAAATGTTCAAAATATACCAGAGTGACAGATATGTTAACGATTCTGAAATGGTTCAATGTTACACATTTAGTTAAATATAATACTCTTATTTTCATTTTTAAAATTGTTAATGGAATGTTACCATATTATTTAAAAAATAAATTAATTCCGGTGCAAGATGTGCATACATATAATACAAGACAAAAACAAATGTTCTATATTACAAAAAAACATAAAACTACCACTTGTACAAATGTATTTCATAATGGATTAATTGAGTTTAATAATTTACCTAATGATATAAAGAACGCAGACACTGTAGGAAGCTTTAAACAAAGATTAAAAAGTTTTATTAACATCAAATATTGTATTAAATCCAAATTGTAATATTTTTATGTACATTATATATTATATTATTATGTATTAGTGTATATGTATTAGCTTTTTGCTACTTAAATAAATATTATTATTATTATTATTATACACGACAGAAACATGAATATGACAGTTTAAATACTTGAAAACAGCATTTTGTATGTTTTTGCAGGATGAAAACAGCTTTTGTATCTTGATTTTGCAAATATTAGTTATTACACACGACATATACATGAATATGACAGTTTAGGTACTTGAAAACGGTGTTTTGTATGCTTTTGCATGCTTAAAATAGCAATTTTATCTTGATTTTACCAACATTAGCCACGACAGAAACATGAATATGACAGTTTAAATATTTAAAAACAGTATTTTGTATGTTTTTGCAAGCTGAAAACAGTTATTTTATCTTGATTTTGCAAACATAAGCCATTACACACGTCATATACATGAATATGACAGTTTAAATACTTGAAATCGGTGTTTTGTATGCTTTTGCATGCTTAAAACAGCAATTTCATGTTGATTTCACCAACATTAGCTATTATACACGACAGAAACATGAATATGAAAGTTTTAAACTTGAAATCAGCATTTTGTATGTTTTTGCAGGCTGAAGACAGCTATTTTATCTTGATTTTGCAAACATAAGCCATTACATACGACATATACATGAATATGACAGTTTACTTGAAACCGGTGTTTTGTATGCTTTTGCATGCTTAAAACAGCAATTTTATATTGATTTTACCAACATTAGCCGTTATACACGACATAAACATGAATATGACAGTTTAAATATTTGAAAACAGCATTTTGTATGTTTTTGCGAGCTGAAAACAGCTCTTTCATCTTTATTTTGCAAGCATAAGCCATTGCACTCGATATATACATGAATATTACAATTTGAATATTTAAAAACGTTGTTTTGTTGCTTTTGCATGCTTAAAACAAAAATTTTATCTTGATTTCACCAACATTAGCCATTATACACGACAGAAACATGAATATGACAGTTTAAATACTTGAAAACAGCATTTTGTATGTTTTTGCAAGCTGAAAACAGCTATTTAATCTTTATTTTGCAAACATAAGCCATTGCACTCGACATATACATGAATATGATAGTTTAAATACTTGAAAACGGTGTTTTGTATGCTTTTGCATGCTTAAGACAGCAATTTTATCTTGATTTCACCAACATTAGCCATTATACACGACAGAAACATTATTATGACAGTTTAAATACTTTAAAACAGCATTTTTTATGTTTTTGCAAGCTGAAAACAGCTACTTTATCCTGATTTTGCAAACATAAACCATTACCCACGACATATACATGAATATGACAGTTTAAATACTTGACAACGGTGTTTTGTATGCTTTTGCATGCTTAAAACAGCAATTTTATTTTGATTTCACCAACATTAGCTATTATACACGACAGAAACATGAATATGACAGTTTAAATACTTGAAAACAGCTGTTTTAAGCATGCAAAAGCAATTTCATGTTGATTTCACCAACATTAGCTATTTTACACGACAGAAACATGAATATGAAAGTTTTAAACTTGAAATCAGCATTTTGTATGTTTTTGCAAGCTGAAAACAGATATTTTATCTTGATTTTGCAAACAAAAGCCATTACACACGACATATAAATGCATATGACAGTTTGAATATTTGAAAACGGTGTTTTGTATGCTTTTCCATGTTTAAAACAGCAATTTTATCTTGATTTCACCAACATTAGCTATTATACACGACAGAAACATGAATATGACAGTTTAAATACTTGAAAACAGCTGTTTTAAGCATGCAAAAGTAATTTCATGTTGATTTCACCAACATTAGCTATTTTACACGACAGAAACATGAATATGAAAGTTTTAAACTTGAAATCAGCATTTTGTATGTTTTTGCAAGCTGAAAACAGATATTTTATCTTGATTTTGCAAACAAAAGCCATTACACACGACATATAAATGCATATGACAGTTTGAATATTTGAAAACGGTGTTTTGTATGTTTTTGCATGCTTAAAACTAAAATTTTTTCTTGATTTCACAAACATTAGCCATTATACACGACAGAAACATGAATATGACAGTTTAAATACTTGAAAACAGCATTTTGTATGTTTTTGCAAACAGAAAACAGCTATTTTATATTGATTTTACAAACATTAGCCATTACATGCGACATATACATGAATATGACAGTTTAAATACTTGAAAACGAGGTTTTGTATGCTTTTGAATGCTTAAAACAGCAATTTTGTCTTGATTTCACCAACATTATCCTTTATACACGACAGAAACATGAATATGACAGTTTAAATACTTGAAAACAGCATTTTGTATGTTTTTGCAAGCTGAAAACAGCTACTTTATCTTGATTTTGCAAACATAAGCTATTACACACGACATATACATGAATATGACAGTTTAAATACTTGAAATCGGTGTTTTGTATGCTTTTGCATGCTTAAAACAGCAATTTCATGTTGATTTCACCAACATTAGCTATTATACACGACAGAAACATGAATATGAAATTTTTAAACTTGAAATCAGCATTTTGTATGTTTTTGCAGGCTGAAGACAGTTATTTTATTTTGATTTTTCAAACATAAGCCATTACACACGACATATACATGAATATGACAGTTTACTTGAAACCGGTGTTTTGTATGCTTTTGCATGCTTAAAACAGCAATTTTATATTGATTTTACCAACATTAGCCGTTATACACGACATAAACATGAATATGACAGTATAAATAATTGAAAACAGCATTTTGTATGTTTTTGCAAGCTGAAAACAGCTATTTCATCTTTATTTTGCAAACATAAGCCATTGCACTCGACATATACATGAATATTACAATTTGAATATTTAAAAACTGTGTTTTGTTTGCTTTTGCATGCTTAAAACAAAAATTTTATCTTGATTTCACCAACATTAGCCATTATACACGACAGAAACATGAATATGACAGTTTAAATACTTGAAAACAGCATTTTGTATGTTTTTGCAAGCTGAAAACAGCTACTTTATCTTGATTTTGCAAACATAAACCATTACACACGACATATACATGAATATGACAGGTTAAATACTTGACAACGGTGTTTTGTATGCTTTTGCATGCTTAAAACAGCAATTTTATCTTGATTTCACCAACATTAGCCATTATTCACGACAGAAACATTATTATGACACTTTAAATACTTAAAAACAGCGTTTTGTATGTTTTTGCAAACTGAAAAGAGCTATTTTATCTTGATTTTGTAAACATAAGCCATTACACACGACATATACATGAATATGACAGTTTAAATACTTGAAAACGGTGTTTTGTATGCTTTTGCATGTTTGAAACAGCAATTTTATCTTGATTTCACCAACATTAGCCATTATACACGACAGAAACATAAATATGACAGTTTAAATACTTGAAAACAGCATTTTGTATGTTTTTTCATGCTGCAAACAGCTATTTTACCTTGATTTTGCAAGCAAAAGCCATTACAAACGACATATACATTAACATGACAGTTTAAATACTTGAAAACGGTGTTTTGTATGATTTTGCATGCTTAAAACAGCAATTTTATCCTGATTTCACCAACATTAGCCATTATACACGACAGAAACATTATTATGACACTTTAAATACTTGAAAACAGAAATTTTGTATGTTTTTGCCAGCCTAAAACAGATATTTTTTCTTGATTTTGCAAACAAAAGCCATTACACACGACATATAAATGCATATGACAGTTTGAATATTTGAAAACGGTGTTTTGTATGCTTTTGCATGCTTAAAACTAAAATTTTATCTTGATTTCATAAACATTAGCCATTATACACGACAGAAACATGAATATGACAGTTTAAATACTTGAAAACAGCATTTTGTATGTTTTTGCAGGCTGAAAACAGCTTTTGCATCTTGATTTTGCAAATATTAGTTATTACACACGACATATACATGAATATGACAGTTTAGGTACTTGAAAACGGTGTTTTGTATGCTTTTGCATGCTTAAAATAGCAATTTTATCTTGATTTTACCGACATTAGCCACGACAGAAACATGAATATGACAGTTTAAATATTTAAAAACAGTATTTTGTATGTTTTTGCAAGCTGAAAACAGTTATTTTATCTTGATTTTGCAAACATAAGCCATTACACACGACATATACATGAATATGACAGTTTACTTGAAACCGGTGTTTTGTATGCTTTTGCATGCTTAAAACAGCAATTTTATATTAGCCGTTATACACGACATAAACATAAATATGACAGTATAAATACTTGAAAACAGCATTTTGTATGTTTTTGCAAGCTGAAAACAGCTATTTCATCTTTATTTTGCAAACATAAGCCATTGCACTCGACATATACATGAATATTACAATTTGAATATTTAAAAACTGTGTTTTGTTTGCTTTTGCATGCTTAAAACAAAAATTTTATCTTGATTTCACCAACATTAGCCATTATACACGACAGAAACATGAATATGACAGTTTAAATACTTGAAAACAGCATTTTGTATGTTTTTGCAAGCTGAAAACAGCTACTTTATCTTGATTTTGCAAACATAAACCAATACACACGACATATACATGAATATGACAGTTTAAATACTTGACAACGGTGTTTTGTATGCTTTTGCATGCTTAAAACAGCAATTTTATCTTGATTTCACCAACATTAGCCATTATTCACGACAGAAACATTATTATGACACTTTAAATACTTAAAAACAGCGTTTTGTATGTTTTTGCAAACTGAAAAGAGCTATTTTATCTTGATTTTGCAAACATAAGCCATTACACACGACATATACATGAATATGACAGTTTAAATACTTGAAAACGGTGTTTTGTATGCTTTTGCATGTTTGAAACAGCAATTTTATCTTGATTTCACCAACATTAGCCATTATACACGACAGAAACATAAATATGACAGTTTAAATACTTGAAAACAGCATTTTGTATGTTTTTTCATGCTGCAAACAGCTATTTTACCTTGATTTTGCAAGCAAAAGCCATTACAAACGACATATACATTAACATGACAGTTTAAATACTTGAAAACGGTGTTTTGTATGATTTTGCATGCTTAAAACAGCAATTTTATCCTGATTTCACCAACATTAGCCATTATACACGACAGAAACATTATTATGACACTTTAAATACTTGAAAACAGAAATTTTGTATGTTTTTGCCAGCCTAAAACAGATATTTTTTCTTGATTTTGCAAACAAAAGCCATTACACACGACATATAAATGCATATGACAGTTTGAATATTTGAAAACGGTGTTTTGTATGCTTTTGCATGCTTAAAACTAAAATTTTATCTTGATTTCACCAACATTAGCCATTATACACGACAGAAACATAAATATGACAGTTTAAATACTTGAAAACAGCATTTTGTATGTTTTTGCAGGCTGAAAACAGCTTTTGTATCTTGATTTTGCAAATATAAGTTATTACACACGACATATACATGAATATGACAGTTTAGGTACTTTAAAACGGTGTTTTGTATGCTTTTGCATGCTTAAAATAGCAATTTTATCTTGATTTTACCAACATTAGCCACGACAGAAACATGAATATGACAGTTTAAATATTTAAAAACAGTATTTTGTATGTTTTTGCAAGCTGAAAACAGTTATTTTATCTTGATTTTGCAAACATAAGCCATTACACACGACATATACATGAATATGACAGTTTAAATACTTGAAATCGGTGTTTTGTATGCTTTTCCATGTTTAAAACAGCAATTTCATGTTGATTTCACCAACATTAGCTATTATACACGACAGAAACATGAATATGAAAGTTTTAAACTTGAAATCAGCATTTTGTATGTTTTTGCAGGCTGAAGACAGCTATTTTATCTTGATTTTGCAAACATAAGCCATTACATACGACATATACATGAATATGACAGTTTAAATACTTGAAAACGGTATTTTGTATGCTTTTGCATGTTTGAAACAGCAATTTTATCTTGATTTCACCAACATTATACACGACAGAAAAATGAATATGACAGTTTAAATACTTGAAAACAGCATTTTGTATGTTTTTTCATGCTGAAAACAGCTATTTTAAATTGATTTTGCAAACAAAAGCCATTACAAACGAAAAATACATTAACATGACAGTTTAAATACTTGAAGACGGTGTTTTGTATGCTTTTGCCTGCTTAAAACAGCAATTTTATCTTGATTTCACCAACATTAGCCATTATACACGACAGAAACATTATTATGACACTTTAAATACTTGAAAACAGCATTTTGTATGTTTTTGCAAGCCTAAAACAGATATTTTATCTTGATTTTGCAAACAAAATCCATTACACGCGACATATAAATGCATATGACAGTTTGAATATTTGAAAACGGTGTTTTGTATGCTTTTGCATGCTTAAAACTAAAATTTTATCTTGATTTCATAAACATTAGCCATTATACACGACAGAAACATGAATATGACAGTTTAAATACTTGAAAACAGCATTTTGTATGTTTTTGCAAGCTGAAAACAGCTATTGTATCTTGATTTTGCAAACATAAGACATTACACACAACATACACATGAATATGACAGTTTAAATACTTAAAAACGGTGTTTTGTATGCTTTTGCATGCTTAAAACAGCAATTTTATCTTGATTTTACCAACATTAGCCATTATACACGATAGAAACATGAATATGACAGTTTAAATACTTGAAAACGGTGTTTTGTATGCTTTTGCATGCTTAAAACAGCAATTTTATCTTGATTTTACCAACATTAGCCGTTATACACGACATAAACATGAACATGACAGTTTAAATACTTGAAAACAGCAATTTGTATGTTTTTGCAAGCAAAACAGCTATTTTATTTTGATTTAGCAATCATAAGCAATTACACACGACATATACATGAATATGACAGTTTAAAAACTTTAAAACGTTGTTTTGTATGCTTTTGCATGCTTAAAGCAGCAATTTTATCTTGATCTCACCAACATTAGCCATTATACACGACAGAAACATGAATATGACAGTTTAAATACTTGAAAACAGCAATTTGTATGTTTTTGCAAGCTGAAAACAGCTATTTTATTTTGATTTTGCAAACATAAGCAATAACACACGACATATACATGAATATGACTGTTTAAAAACTTTAAAACGTTTTTTTGTATGCTTTTGCATGATTAAAACAGCAATTTTATATTGATTTCACCAACATTAGCCATTATACACGACAGAAACATGAATATGACAGTTTAAATACTTGAAAACAGCATTTTGTACGTTTTTGCAAGCTGAAAACAGCTATTTTATCTTGATTTTGCAAACATAAACCATTACACACGACATATACATGAATATGACAGTTTAAATACTTGACAACGGTGTTTTGTATGCTTTTGCATGCTTAAAACAGCAATTTTATCTCGATTTCACCAACATTAGCCATTATACACGACAGAAACATTATTATGACACTTTAAATACTTGAAAACAGCATTTTGTATGTTTTGCAAGCCTAAAACAGATATTTTATCTTGATTTTGCAAACAAAAGCCATTACACACGACATATAAATGCATATGACAGTTTGAATATTTGAAAACGGTGTTTTGTATGCTTTTGCATGCTTAAAACAAAAATTTTATCTTGATTTCACCAACATTAGCCATTATACACGACAGAAACATGAATATGACAGTTTAAATACTTGAAAACAGCATTATGTATGTTTTTGCAAGCAGAAAACAGCTATTTTATCTTGATTTTACAAACATAAGTCATTACACGCGACATATACATGAATATGACAGTTTAAATACTTGAAAACGAGGTTTTGTATGCTTTTGCATGCTTAAAACAGCAATTTTATCTTGATTTCACCAACATTAGCCTTTATACACGACAGAAACATGAATATGGCAGTTTAAATACTTGAAAACAGCATTTTGTATGTTTTTGCAGGCTGAAAACAGCTTTTGTATCTTGATTTTGCAAACATAAGATATTACACACGACATATACATGAATATGTATACAAAAAAAGACGACCTCAAAATACAATAATTGGAACTGCGATATCGAATAATAATATAATTAGAGCTACTCCTAAATTAGGCTGGTTCTTTGTTGGTCGATTAGCTACAGACATATCTGTAGATAATATTAAAAGTTACATTAAAGATAAATTGAACACCAAAACTCTAATCGTCGATAAAATTGAAAAAAAAGACAACACAACCGTAGCTTTCAAAGTAGGAGTTGACATCGAATATATTAACGATATCAACAACAGTAACTTTTGGCCTGAAAATATCATTGTTAGACGATATCGTTTTTTTCAGAAGTGACCCAACAATCAAACGAAACCTTAACAGGAAATGATAATCATGAAATTATCTTCATGAATGTCCAATGCTTGCGCAATAAAACACAAGAGATGGAAGCTTTTCTAGACAATCACAAAAGTTGCAATATTATATGTGTAGCTGAACATTGGCTAGTCAATAATGAAATATGCTACAGCCAAATAGATAACTTCAAATTAGCGACTCACTTCTCTAGAATAACAACTATACATGGTGGTGTAGCTATCTACGTCAAAAATAAAATACATTGTGAAGAACTAGTTAAGATTAATAATTTATCCCTAGACTTCCACTTTGAAATCTGTGCTGCAGCTTTTGAAAAAAATATAATTATTGTCTGCTTTTATAGATCTCCCAACGGTAATTTCGATATATTTTCAACAAAACTAAATGAATGCTTATTTGAACTAACAAGAAAACAATTTAATATAATTTTCTGTGGTGATTTCAATATTAATTTTTCAATCCGCAACAACAAATCGAGCGATTTAATAAATATATTTGCAAGTTATGGGCTTCACCAAACGATTTTTACGCCAACAAGAATAACATCGAGGACAGCTACATGTATTGATAATATATTTACAAATATAAATCAAAAGCAGTATAATGTTAACATAATTCACCAGGGAGTTGCTGATCATTGCGGACTAGTATTCAATGAAAAGTTAGCTATGAAAGAAAATATAAAAAACAAACATAAAAAGGAGGAAATGCATACTACTAAAACTGATTACGAACATCTTCAATTCCTCTTAGAAAACGCTGACTGGAATTGTTTGTATGCAAGCGGCAACAGTAACAAAATAATGGAGGAGCTTCTGGAAGTAATGCTTTATTGTAAAGAGGTAGCAAGTTTCAAAATACAACCCAAACCCAGAAACAATGTTAGCATCCCTTGGTTTGATGATAACCTTCGTAGACAAAGGGATTTTCTTCATTTTCTGAAAGATCTTCAACGATTCTCAGATTCCAAAGAGATATCAAAATTAATACAAACACAAAAATGTAAATACCGACAAAACTTGAAAAATGCGAAAATATCTGCCACTAGTAATTTTTTAACAAAATCAAATAATATAAATCGCGACGCATGGAAAATAATTAAGGACAATTCGAACAAAATCAAAAAACCTGAACAGTCAAATCTCAATCCAAATGACTTTAATAATTACTTCACTAACATGGCGGATGACGTTCACTCAAAAATATCCACTAGTACATCGGTAAATACTCACCCTCTACCTGCTGATCAAACTTTTTACCTTACTGCAGTTACCGAAATAGAGATTATGAACAACATAAATATTATAAGTAATTCAAAGAGTAAAGATATATATATATATATATATATATATATATATATATATATATATATATATATATATATATAACATTACTAGTAAATTTCTAAAAGTATGCGCACAAAGTATTTCTGGTCCACTATGCCATCTAATCAATACTATTTTCTCTACTGGTAGCTTTCCTGATGCACTTAAAATATCTAAAATTACACCAATCTTCAAAAAGGGTAACAAGGAAATTTGCGAAAATTATAGGCCCATATCGTTAGTTCCTTGGATCTCAAAACTAATAGAGATGCTGCTCAAAGAGAGGATTACAAACTTCTTAGACAAGTATAATGTTATTGTCAATACACAATTCGGTTTCACAAAAGGCAAATCAACAACTCATGCTTTAGTACATCTATTTAATAGCATCCTGCAAGCAGTAGACATTAATAAAAAAGCAGCCCTTGTATTAAGCGACTTGACAAAAGCCTTTGACTGCATCTCTCATGAGTTACTGTTAAGTAAATTAGAGTATTATGGAATTCGTGGAGTCCCGAATACTCTAATTGAATCATATCTGACAAATAGACAGCAGTGTGTCGTGATTAACAACAAATCTTCAGAGTTTACAACAGTTCGCCATGGTGTGCCCCAAGGTTCTGTGATTGGACCATTACTATTTATTATATACATTAATGACTTGCCCAATCATGTTAACTGTGAAGCTATCGCTCTTTTCGCCGATGATACTTCATTCCTTATTAGTGATAATGACACTGAAAGTGTAGAAACTAAATGTGGAAAAGTGTTGTTTGACGCTGAAAAATGGTTTAATGAAAATAAACTGCATTTGAACAAAAATAAAACAAAAACTATTCTTTTTAATATTACAAGTGCTCCCAATCAGAACTGTGACATTGTCACTTTACTTGGACTTGTAGTCGATCCAGCATTATCCTGGATTCCACATACAACGAATTTGGAAGGTAAACTATCCAAATTATTTTTCCTGTTTAAACAATTACGACTAAGAACCAACAGCGATACATTGAAAACAGCCTACTTCGGTCTTTTCCAGTCAATATTGTCATATGGTCTAATCCTATGGTACTGGAGCTCGTCACAAAGTAAAATATTTATACTACAAAAAAAAGTTATAAGAATAATTTGCAATAAACATCCCAGAGATCACTGTAAAGATCTTTTTAAACAGTTAAACATTTTTACCTTGCACTCATTGTATATTCTTCAATGCCTTGTATTTATAAAAACTAATTTTTCAATATGGGAAGAGTACCAGAGTTCGCATTTATACAATACAAGAAATAATAGAAACCTATTAACACCTAAACATCGATTAGAGAAATTCAAAACAGGCCCTATTTATAATTGTATTAAACTTTTTAATCATGTTCCTAGTACAATCCGCTGTCTACCTTTAAATAATTTTAATTTTGTAATTAAGGACCATCTTGTAAAAAATAGTTTTTATTCTGTGGACGACTTTATGTCAATTGATTTTAATTGTGATGTCTAAATATTATTTTAAAGTGTATTTTATAAAGATCTTAATCTATTATGTGTTAAGTATATGTATATTTTCTAATTGTTTCTCAAATATTTTAATTATCTATGAAATGTATGTCAATCGGTTTAACTGAAATGCATAAATATGATTTTAATGTGTATTTTAATCCATTATGTATATTTATTTTTTTTAATGTGTACTTAAATATGTTTGTGACTAGGCTAAAAAAATTCTTTGTATTTTATGTGAGCCAATAAAAAAAAAATTTTTTTTAAATTTATGACAGTTTAAATACTTGAAAACGGTGTTTTGTATGCTTTTGCATGCTTAAAATAGCAATTTTATCTTGATTTTACCAACATTAGCCATTATACACGCCAGAAACATGAATATGACAGTTTAAATACTTGAAAACAGCATTTTGTATGTTTTTGTAAGCTGAAAACAGCTATTTTATCTTGATTTTGCAAACATAAACCATTACACACGACATATACATGAATATGACAGTTTAAATACTTGAAAACGGTGTCTTGTATGCTTTTGCATGCTTGAAACAGCAATTTTATCTCGATTTCACCAACATTAGCCATTATACACGACATAAACATTATTATGACACATATACATGAATATGACAGTTTAATTACTTGAAAACAGCATTTTGTATGTTTTTGCAAGCCTAAAACAGATATTTTATCTTGATTTTGCAAACAAAAGCCATTACACACGACATATAAATGCATATGACAGTTTGAATATTTTAAAACTGTGTTTTGTATACTTTTGCATGCTTAAAACAGCAATTTTATCTTGATTTCACCAACATTAGCCATTATACAAGACAGAAACATTAATATGACAGTTTAAATACTTGAAAACAGCATTTTGTATGTTTTTGCAAGCTGAAAACAGCTATTTTATCTTGATTTTGCAAACATAAACCATTACACACGACATATACATGAATATGACAGTTTAAATACTTGACAACGGTGTTTTGTATGCTTTTGCATGCTTAAAACAGCAATTTTATCTTGATTTCACCAACTTTAGCCACTATACACGACAGAAATATGAATATGACAGATTAAATACTTGAAAACAGCATTTTGTGTGTTTTTGCATGCTGAAAGCAGCTATTTTATCTTGATTTTGCAAACATAAGCCATTACACACGACATATACATGAATATGAGAGTTTATATACTTGAAAGCGGTGTTTTGTATGCTTTTGCATGCTTAAAACAGCAACTTTATCTTGATTTTACCAACATTAGCCGTTATACACGACATAAACATGAATATGACAGTTTAAATACTTGAAAACAGCATTTTGTATGTTTTGCAAGCTGAAAACAGCTATTTCATCTTTATTTTGCAAATATAAGCCATTACACATGACATATACATGAATATGACAGTTTAAATACTTGAAAACGGTGTTTTGTATGCTTTTGCATGCTTAAAACAGCAATTTTATCTTGATTTCACCAACATTAGCCATTATACACGACAGAAACATGAATATAATAATAATAATAATAGTATTTATTTAGCATTAAGCTATTAAACATACATAAATAAAATATAAGAATATATATATATATATATATATATATATATATATATATATATATATATATATACAGGGTGTAAATCAAAAAGCGGGCCATAGGCGTTTAACATGTGAAATCAGTTTTTTGTGCGCAAAAGTTCCCAAATGGATTTGGACGAAAATGATTCAAATAAAAATTGTAGAGAATTTAATTCTGCATCTAAATCACTAATCAGATTTTAATTTGCACGTCCTGTAATCCGTAAAATCGACTTTAAAGTTTTATAAATATTGCTCATTTGTAGTGATAGCCATGGAATTGAAACAAAATTACAAACAATTACATATCACTAGCAATATTTATAAAACTTTAAAGTCGATTTTACAGGTTACAAGACGTGTATCTAAAATCTGATTAGTGATTTAGATGCAGAATTAAATTCTCTATAATTTTTATTTGAACCATTTTCGTCTAAAACCATTTGGGAACTTTTGCACACGGAAAAACTTATTTCCCATGTTAAACGCCTATGGCCAGCTTTTTGATTTACAGCCTGTATATATATATTAGGGTGGGTCGAAAAAAAAAGATTTCGTTCTCTAGGGTCTAAAATGAAAGAGTTCCATCCAAAAAGTTGTGGAGTTGTGTTGAAACATTTTTCTGATGAATACCCAGGCAGCACCGAGCAACTCAAAACGCCGTTTTTTGCTTTTTTTTTTAGATTCTGGCCAATAACTTTTTTCAATATGCTTCAAATTGGCTGAATTTTTTTTCTGGTATTCCCAGATCAATACCGAATAAGTCAATATAACAGACATTGGGGTTTACCCTTTCCTAAAGGCGAAGAAAAATCCTCAAAATACCCAAAAATCAGGTTTGCTGCTATTGGTGTCGAACAAATGAAATGTAATAGAAAGAAAATTCGACTTTCTTAAATTTTAATTTCAACATATCGAAAATAAAACAATTGCCGTTTAAAAAAATAATATTGTAGATTGGAAATTCCTAATTTTATTTCATTTGAACTATTTTAAATCAAATATACGAACCGCATTTAGAAATATTTATATCAACATTAAATAGGCTATAAATATTGGATTTAACTAGATGCTGCCATCTATCTTTACATTTATATGATCTGAAACTATTCTTTAGATCATACAATGAATGAATCTGATGTTTTGGATGTACACAGAAACAAAAGTACGGACGGAATAACAAAATACCTGAAAAACCCGATTTTTGGGTACTTTGAGGATTTTTTCTTCGCCTTTAGGAAAGGGTAAACCCCAATGTCGGTTATATTGACTTATTCGGTATTGATCTGGGAATACCAGAAAAAAAATTCAGCCAATTTGATGCAAACTGAAAAAAGTTATTGGCCAGAATCTAAAAAAAAGTGCAAAAAACGGCGTTTTGAGGTGCTCGGTGCTGCCTGGGTATTCATCATAAAAATGTTTCAGCACATCTCCACAACTTTTTAGATGGAACTCTTTCATTTTAGACCCTAGAGAACGAAATCTATTTTTTGCGACCCACCCTAATATATATATATATATATATATATATATATATATATATATATATATATATATATATATATATATATATATATATATAAACAATCATTGCAGGTACAAAAAGATACAAATAACTTAAAATAATACAGGTATATAATTTTACAATAAATATAACTTGATTTCTGTTGCAAATCTTTTAATACTATAGGTTTTCATAACATTTGGTAACATGTTATATTCTATTACAGCTTTGAAGAATATTGAGTTTTGTGCCCTTTTATGTTTTTTATGCTCTAGTATAAAATTATTAGCATTTCTAGTATTGTAATCATGTATATATTTAAATTTTACCAGCACGTCTGTGTAATAATCTGGCATTAAGCCAACGTTTATTTTATGAATATAAATCAATGCTTTCATTTTTAAAAATTTATCTATTGGTAACCAATTTAATGTTTGTAACATTAATGTTATACTTGTATAACGATTGCAACCTAATAAAATTCTCATGGCCCTATTTTGTAATAACTGTAATCTTTTTTTATCGGAAGCATCACTTAAATATAGAACTGTACTGCAGAAATGGAAATGTGGCAATATAATGGTATTATATAATTTATATGATATATTAGTAGATAAGATATAAGTAATCACAAGAACCCTTACTCAGCCTGATAATATTCCTTTGTTCTTAAATAATTCCCAGTAATGATTGTAAACTTCATTATTATACTTTGTATAATCATTGTAAAGAGTAAGACACTCTGAACTCAGCTCTCAACGAGTTAAGTCGTCTCTTGTGGAATAAAGTTGTTTTTAAAAAGTCTGTTTTTGAATTAACATATATTAATGGCGCAGTCGGATCGGATTTGCAAACTAAACGTTTAAAGTGAAAATTTAATTCAT
Organism: Poecilus cupreus; assembly: GCA_963942605.1. Lineage (NCBI taxonomy): Eukaryota > Metazoa > Arthropoda > Insecta > Coleoptera > Carabidae > Poecilus > Poecilus cupreus. The sequence goes on from CAWWDY010001391.1 coordinate 51,178, forward strand.
TTTGGTTCGTTTTAACGATTTATTGCAATTTGAACTTAGAAGTTTCACAAATCAAGTCATAAGTCGACATATGTGCGCGGACAAGTGAATCCTTCAAGAAATCATCCCAAATTCATCAGTTGATCAACAACGACGAGAACGAGAGACCAGTAGCGTGCCCAATCCATGTAAGGAAAGATAAGAGACATCAACTACTGCAGAGTCATCCTCATCATCAACACCACGAACGAGTCGTCCGATACGTGACAGCTCATGTTCATCGCTTCAATATTGTAAGTACAGATTACTATTGTTGAAAATCTAATTTAATTGTCAGTGAAAATGGCACAACAACTAGAACAAAGATACTTGGACACAGTTCCTACATTCAATGGTAACTCAAATGAACTTGCCTATTTTATTCAAATGAGCGAAGCTCTAATAAATAAATTTTATAATCGCGTAGTACAAGATGACTACGATAATTTTGTATTAATTGCAAATATAAGAAACAAAATGAAAGGAGAAGCAGCTAAAGCTATCTCGCATTATTCTATTAATTCATGGAATGATATTAAAACAGCACTTATTACCACATATGCAGACAAGAGAGACTGTTATACTCTTGCAATAGAAATTACTAATCTTAAACAAATTAATGAAAATGCTTTTGATTATTACAATAAAATGTTAGAACTATTAAATTCACACACGGCGTATGTAGAAACTCAAATTGAAGCAGCTTTAAGACCCGCTTTTATAATGTATGGTCAAAATTTAGCTATTCGTGCATTTTTAAGAGGACTGAAAGATCCTTTACGATCCTTTTTACAAACTCGTAATCCTACAAGTCTAAATGCAGCTTTAAAAATATTAATGAACGATTATCAGTTAGAAGCATCTAGATCATCCACAACAAATCCACCTAAAAATTCAGTTTATAACAAACCAAATAATAACACTAAATATTACTCACAACACCAACATCAATTCCAAAACACATATAATCGTGCATATCCTATGCAATTACCACAATTTACTCAACCAAGACCTGTTCACAACCTTCCTAAAGGATCAGTGAATACAAAACCTCAACCAAAACCTACACCAATGTCCATATCAACCAGACAGACACAATTTAGACCTAACCAATCATTTCAAACACAATCTAGACCCACATATTATTCAAAAGAATTATTTAACGTAGAAAACTTAGAGTCACAACAAGATACTGAAACAGTACCGTATTATGAAACTGAAAATGAACAAAATTATGACGAACAATATTATGTAGATCATGAACAACAAATTCCCGAAGAATCACAAACAGAAAATAACTCTTTTTTAGAGTCAGTCAACAATCAAAATTCTACGAAATAACAAATATTGATAACCCAACACAATTGCCATATTTACAACTAGATAAATATAAATGTTTAATCGATACAGGAAGCACTAGATCATTTATTAATCCTTGCGTAATAAAAAAATATCAAAAAGAATTTTACTTATTTAAAGAAAATTTTGTACTATCAACCGCACACGGTATATCAAAAGGAAATAATTATGTGATAATTAATTTTGGTGAAATTGAAATTAAATTTTATGTATTTGAATTTCATAGTCAATTCGATCTATTAATCGGATTAGAAGATTTAAAATTATTAGAAGCACAATACGACATTGTAAATGATAAAATATACTTATTAGGTGAAGAATATAAATTAAATTATTATGAGAATAGTAATAAATTAAAATTAAAACCAAAAGAAACAAAGATAGTTAGTTATTTTATTAATGAAAAAGATTCAGAAGTATTATTAGAAAATAATAATATAAATCCATATTTCGAAATTCCAGATAGTATAGTTAAAATTGAAAATAATCGATTAAAAATCCCAGTGATTAATAAAACATTAGAAGAAATTGAAATAAATAATATGACAATGCCTAATTTTACAAAAAATTTTAAGATAATGCCTAATGGACCATCAGAAAAATCAATTGATTTAAATAATTTTAGAACTAGTCATTTAAATAAACTCGAAGAAAGAGAATTATTAAAAATTATTCAAAATTATAGAGAGATATTTTATAACGAAAATGACCAACTGACGTTTACAAACAGAATTAAACACGAAATTAAGACTACAGATGACATTCCGGTACATAGTAAAACATATAGATACCCTAATTGTTACAAACAAGAGGTGCAGACACAAATTTCTAAATTACTAAAAGATGGCATAATTCAACATAGCTATTCACCCTGGTCATCTCCAGTATGGGTAGTTCCAAAAAAGACAGACGCTTCAGGAAAAGCTAAATTCCGTATGGTTATTGATTATAGAAATTTAAATAACAAAACAATTGATGATAAGTATCCTATTCCCAATATTAACGACATATTAGACAAATTAGGAAGATGCAAGTATTTCACAACACTTGATCTTGCCTCAGGCTTTCATCAAATTGAAGTCGAAAGTAAAGATATTCCAAAAACAGCGTTCAATGTAGAAGGAGGACATTATGAATTTAAAAGAATGCCCTTTGGCTTAAAAAACGCTCCGAGTACGTTCCAACGATTAATAAATTTCGTTTTAAAAGATTTAATTGGAAAAGTATGCTTAGTATACTTAGATGACATCATTATTCTTGGAAATAGTTTAGAAGAACATTTAGATAATTTGAAAAAAGTATTTAAAACCTTAAAACAAGCAAATTTGAAAGTACAGTTGGATAAATCCGAATTTCTTAGAAAAGAGGTAGAATATTTAGGACATGTAGTAACACAGGATGGAGTAAAACCCATTCCAAATAAAATATTAGCCATACAAAATTTTCCGATACCAAAAACCCAAAAGGAAATAAAATCATTCCTAGGCTTATTAGGTTATTATAGGAAGTTTATCAGAGACTTTGCGAAGATCACAAAACCCCTTACTAAAGCATTAAAAAAAGGAACTAGCATTGATACCAATAATGAAGAATATAAAAAAAGTTTTGAAATTAGTAAAAATTTATTAATGAACGACCCCATTCTCCAATACCCGGACTTTAATAAACAGTTTATAGTAACATCAGACGCTAGCAACTATGCTATAGGTGCCGTATTATCCCAGAATGTAAATGGAAAAGACATACCAGTGGCTTATGCAAGTAGGACACTTAATGAACATGAAATTAATTATTCGGTAATAGAAAAAGAATTACTAGCAATAGTATGGGCAACGAAATATTTTAAACCGTATATTTATGGTGTAAAATTTAAAATAGTTACGGATCACAAACCCTTAACCTGGCTATTTAACTTAAAAGAACCTAATTCAAAATTATTAAGATGGAAGTTAAAACTGCAAGAATTTGATTATGATATAGAATATAAGAAGGGAAAACTAAATACCAACGCAGATGCCTTATCTAGAGTAAAGATTAACGATTTTGAAATAATAGAAAAAGAAGGAGATTTATTACAAGTAAAAGATAATTTAGCTCACTGTATAAGTTGTGATAAAAAATTAGGAAAAGGCATAGCAGAAAAAATAGATTCAAAATTTAATAGTAAAAATTATTTATCAAAATTTAAAACACCAAAAATCACCGATGTATTATTACAAAGAATATCTAACGAACATGTAATATTTCACTTAGTCACCAAAGATAAATTTAAAGAGAAACCAACGTATAAAACCTTAAAGGAAACTTTACAAAATTTAAAATTATATTTGATAAAAAATAATATAGATAGTATATCCATTCCAAAATTAGGATGTGGAAATGATAGATTATTATGGGAAAAAGTAAAAATTATAATTTATAATGTATTCGTAGATACAAATATTAGAATTACAGTATATTCATTACCCGACGAAATAGAACATTTCGCAATCGACTCAGATAACGATAGTAATGTTGCAAATGCATCAGAATCAGATCACACAGACCAAACATGTCACTCAGATGAAGAAAATCCCATCTCAGGAATAAAATTTATAGAAACTTCAATAAATGTAGGGAAAAATCAAATAATATTTAATATTACAGACTTTCCAAATTTAAGAGTAAATATAACAAGACAATTTGAAAAGAAAACTAGATTAGAAGTTTATCTTTCAAAAGCAAAATTAATAGAAAGTATTTTAGCATTCTTAAGAGATTATTGTAAACCTAATACAAGATATTATTGTATTTTTAATGATAATTTGTATCCAAATGTAAATGAAATCTTACAAAAATATTTCCTACACAAAAGTATAGAACTAATCATTTGCAAAAATAAATTAGAAGATATAGTAATGCAAGAACAACAGCTAGAGATAACTAAATTATACCATGAAAGCAAAACGAATCACAGAGGTATATCTGAAACTTGTTGCAGTCTTAATTTTAGTGAAGCCCTGCAACAAGACATTTTGGCAAGCCCTGTTTTTTTAGTTGCTCTTTTGACCACGCGAAACCTGACGCGTGCCGACATCCGCCGGTCAACTCGCCCTCTTGTGTCGTAGCCACGTTACGGAGAGGTTGGTGTTTTTGCGATTTATGCTTAACACGTGTTTCCATTTTTGGTTTTGCTTATTTTTTCACCTCTCAACCTCACGTAAGTAAACGAAACTACTTTGTTGTTTATTTCGATCTTATTATTTGATATTTCGTTCAATGGTCTACTTCACAAGCAGCACCTTTTTGTTGATTCTCTTGGGTGTTGACTTTCTAGTCTCACCCTAGAGTGGTTATTTATAATTCGAGCCTACCCTTTTTTTTTGGTACCCCTAAGTGGTTGTGAGCTGAGGCCACTCCACGATCAATTTTTTGAAATTTCGCATCTTATACGTAACTCTGCATAAACTTAGGTTAAGGATTTGTGGAACACGCCGCAGTGCGTTTGTATCCTAATTTTTGTTGATGACATACAATATTTGAAATTTATCACTTGCCAGTAATTCTGCATAATTATAATATTCAAATAACTCGAGTTTCCTATTCCCCTTTCCCTTCTCACCCCGTTTGATAGTGAGAGACTGTGAGAGTGCCTGTGCAGACGCGACGATCTCCTGAACCAGTACCTTCGGCTTTATTCAAGTTAATATTTGCTCCTGGTAGCCATTTCGTATTTCTGAAACTGATAATTTTTTTGTAGTTCATCTTGAACTTTGTGATATTATTTTTAAGTTGTTGATCAGCCTACGTTTTGAGAGTTTGGTTATTTGAGTAACTTTACGTAGGGTTGACGCATTCAGTTTCAGATTTTACTGACTTGTTAAAGTAAATAATCTTTCGATTATTTTTTTTGTACATCATAGTTCGTCAGCGCACTTTTCTAACATCATACATAGCATCACTTTTACTAACTTCTTTTCTTTCCTTTCCTATCCTATTGCTCAGCGTAAATTCAGATTGATTTGTATAACTTTTTGATTTTAGTAAAATATTGTAACGATTTTTGTAATTTGCCATCTGCTTGTAACTACTCTTATATTTTTATATTATTTTGGTGGTTTGGTTTTCTGTCGCTTGTTTTTTTTTGTTCTCTAGCTGTTACGCCGACGCAGGGACTCTAGGCGAGAGCGTACAGGGCAGCGTAGAGCTTGGTCTGACACTGCGGACACCTGAACCACTTAACTCAGCCACAAGAGCGGCTACAGCTATAGTCGTCCTGGCCCGTTCTCTGAAGTCGTACAGCCCAAGAAGTACTGCGAATTGGTTCAATAGGCCATCTTTTACCTGGGCACATCAACGCACCATCCTTCCAGGGACACGAGGTCAGTTCTCCGACATCGCAACGCCGCCGGCTTTGTTAGACCGCTCCGCTAACCCTGACGTTCCTCGCAGAAGAACTCAGCTAGCTATCAGCGTCGGAAATCATATTGTAAACATTCCACACCTTAGTTGCTTCGGCCAAACTAGAGTAAGTTCAAGTCAGATTTGGTTTACTTCAATTTGTATTATTTGTACAACCTGTCTAAACTTTCGCCTAAAATATATACCAAATTTATATTTGTATGTCGTATATGTTTTCAATTTGGTGGCGCCCATTTTCTCTCTTCCTTCCTTTCTTCCTTCTCTAATAGAACCGGACCCACCAACACTTCAACCGCATTGTCCATCGCTAGCCGAGGATTTGTTTGTGCGCTTCTACCCAGGTAAAGTGTAACACAAATAAATTGGCGCCCAACGTGGGGCCAGCCATAACAAATAACTTGCACTCCTCTCCTGATTTGGCATTCCATCAACCAAAACCTGAAAACGCCACACTTAATTGTTCTATTAGAAATCGTTCCTTCTTTCTATCTCTTCTATGCTAACTGTATTAGTGAACTTATTACTAACTCACATCTCTCACAATCACTTCATTTATTAATTAATATTTGTATTCCGAGGAAATATGGATCCAAATTTGGTAAGCGATCTATTGATGGATGAGATCGAATACGAGCTAGAAGTTCGTGGTATTCCTGCTGATGGAGACGCTGGAAAGTTGTTGCATGGAGTATTAATGTTGGAGAAAGATAATGCGGTGAAACCCGACTTTCACCTCACCAACCCTTGTCAGGATTATGAAAATTGCAGACAAAAGCTACAAAATTTGCGCAGTAAGTTGATTAATTCTACTAGCTCTCCTTCTTTAAATAGTAAATATTTTCAAAACCGATTGAATTACCTTTATCGTCGACTTATTCGATTAAATCTGTTTTACCCTTGTTTGCCTTTAATCACCGAATTAGCCGTGCTACGCGTTGATTTTGAATCTCGCAAACCTTCGGATAATCTCATTTCATTCTTTGACGAACCCCCGGCAAAAGCTTCGGAACCCGCGCATTGTAATCTTACTCCTACCCCTGGAAGTTTTCACTCCATACCTCGTGAACCCGCGATGCCTAGACCAACTGTTTTGTTTCCTCCTTCGCCTCTTGCTGGATCAACTTCTGGTTTTATACCATTGCATAAATGGAATGTAACATTTGATGGCCGCGGTAGTGTCAATTCTTTTCTAGAGAGAATCCGCGAAATAGCCTCCTCTCGAGCTATTCACCCTCAACAAATTTTTCAACAAGCCAATGAATTATTTACGGGCCCTGCTTTAATTTGGTATCGTTCTGTTCGTGATCAATTAACTTCTTGGCACGATTTAGAGTCTCGTTTGCGCTCAGCATTTTTACCTAGTGATTACGATTTTGAATTATGGGATGAAATCCGAAATCGCACTCAAGGACCCGATGAAGGTATTGAAATGTACGTTGCTGTAATCCAAAACCTTTTTAACCGGCTTAGTAACCCACCTGACGAACCTACCCGTCTCAACCTTATTATGCGAAACCTACAACCTCGCCTCCAAAAAGAACTAGCCGTAAATCAGTCGCAAAACATTCCTCAACTGATTTCCATCAGTAAAGTCATTGAAAATACCGAATACCGCATTTCCAAGTTCCGGAATCCTCCCTTTATTAATCCTAGAACGTTAGAGCCTGAATTAGCTTATCATCGCGATCGTTTCTCTTCTCATAAAATTGAATCTAGACCAAAACTTCACGAGTTGCCTTCTACTCCGTTTCGAAAATGCTTTAATTGTAATAGCCCCGATCATTTAGCCCGAAATTGTACCCAACCTCACCAGAAACGCTGTTATTCTTGCGGACATAAAAATGTCACGCGTTCTACTTGCCCCAGATGTGCTTCGACAAAAAACGAGTTGTCTGGTGCCGTAGCAGCCGCCGGTACCTCGAACCATCCCTAAAGGCTGATCGTTCCTCTTGGATTAAATGGTTAAATACAGTTAAGCGTTTTTATCAAAGTTCAGAACTTGCTCCTCTTATCCAACATCCTGGACAAGATACTAGACCTTTTATAGATATCCAGTTTAACAAAACTCCCGTAATAGCATTACTAGATTCTGGTGCTAATACTTCTGTAATTGGAAAAGCAGGATTATCCTTATTATCCTCTCCTAATCTGTCAGTCATGCCTACCCCTGATTTAAATGTTAGTACTGCTGATGGTTCCTCACAACCTATTTTGGGTAGCGTGTTAGTACCTATCACTGTCGGATCCGTTACCAAATTGTTACAATTTTTAGTAGTTCCTACTGTGAAACATTCCCTCATCCTTGGAATTGATTTTTGTAATTTATTTAAGATTCAAGTAAATTTTGCTTCTAATTCTTGGACTCCTTCGCCTAACGAAATTGCCACCGTTTGTTCATTGAAAGGTAAAGAGGAATTAACTGATTCCCAACGGGCCGCTCTTCAATTAGTTACGCAAGCTTATGCTAAACTTAGTTCTCAAGGACTTGGATGCACTCATTTAGTTAAATATTCTATTGACACTGGCGAAGCAGCCCCTATCAAGCAACGTTACTACCCGATGTCCCCTATTATGTTATCACACCTTCATAAAGAACTTGACAAAATGTTAGCCCTCGGTGTAGTTCGTCCTTCCAAAAGCCCTTGGTCTTCCCCAGTCCTTTTAGTGAAAAAGAAATCCGGTGATTTCCGCCTTTGTTTTGATGGCCGTAAGCTTAACTCAGTCACAAAAAAGGATGCTTATCCTTTGCCCTATATCTCAGATATATTAGATCATTTACGTGACACTAACTTCCTGTCTTCAATAGATCTGAAAAGCGCGTTTTGGCAAATGCCTTTAGATGAGAAATCTTGCGAAAAAACCGCGTTCACTGTTCCTGGGCGTGGCCTATTTGAATTTACTCGTACTGCTTTTGGTTTAACTAATGCCCCCGCTGCTTTGCAGAGACTTATGTCCGAAGTTCTCGGTAACGACTTAGAGCCATCAGTATTTGTTTATTTAGATGACATCATTATTAGCACAAAAACTTTTGAAGAACATATTTCGTTGTTGTATACAGTATTAGATCGATTAAAAACTGCTGGGTTAACTGTTAATCATGACAAATGTGAGTTTTGTCGTTCTAGTTTAAATTATCTCGGATTTGTAATAGATAAACATGGTCTTAGAACTAACCCCGACAAAGTCGCAGCCATAGCTCAATTCCCTGTACCTCAAACTGTTACTGAACTTAAACGATTCATGGGATTAGCCTCTTGGTACCGCCGTTTTGTACCCCAGTTTTCCAGTATTGCCGCTCCCATTAACGCTTTGTCCTCTGGCAAACGTAAACTTAACAAATTAGTCTGGACTCCGGAAGCACTCGATTCATTTAACACCTTGAAAACCTCTCTCATTTCTGCGCCTGTGTTAGCTAGTCCTGATTTTACCCGACCTTTTTGTATTCAAACCGATGCCTCTAATTATGGCCTCGCCGCTGTTTTATCTCAAAAGGATTCTGAAGGACACGAGCATGTAATTTCATATATCAGTCGCACCTTAAACAAAGCAGAGCGTAATTATTCGGTTACCGAAAAAGAGTGTCTTGCCGTTGTATTCGCAATACAAAAATTTCGTCCTTACATTGAAGGTTCCCATTTTACAGTAATTACTGACCATTCATCACTGTTGTGGTTGATGAATATGACCGATCCTTCCGGAAAATTAGCTCGTTGGGCTGTTAAACTCCAACAATTTGATTTTGAACTGTTACATCGCCCTGGAAAATTAAACGTAGTTCCAGATGCCTTGTCCCGTGCTCCCCTGGAGTTAGCTTCTCTTGTTTCTTATTCTTCCACCACCGATCCCTGGTACTGTAAGCTTCGGAACCAAATCGCTGAAACACCTGCTAATTATCCTAATTGGCGTCTCCAAAATGATGTCATTTATAAATTAAATCCCAAAATTCCTCTCGCTAGTAATATTTCCCCATGGAAAATCGTTGTACCCTCGGACAAACGTAATGAAATTCTACGTCAAGTTCATGATCATCCTACCTCGGCTCATTTCGGTATATTTAAAACTTTTAAAAAGCTATCAGAACAGTTTTATTGGCCTCACATGAAGTCTAGCGTAATTCGTTATGTAACTCGTTGCAAAACTTGTTTAGCTCAAAAATCTCCGTCAATTCAACCACCTGGTTTGATGGGCACCCAAAAACTAGTTCGTTACCCTTGGCAAGCCATAGCCATCGATTTGATGGGCCCCTTTCCCCGATCCTCCTCGAATCACTTATACGTTTTAGTTATCTCTGATTGGTTTACCAAATATCCTTTGATATTTCCCTTGCGTCAAGCTACAGTCAAGTCTATCTGTACTATTTTAGAACGCGAAGTTTTTCTTGTTTATGGTGTTCCCCAAATTGTGATGTGCGACAACGGAACTCAATTTGTCAGTAATGAATTTAAAAAATTATTACAACAATACAAAATTCCTAAGCTGTGGTTCAATGCCAAATATCATCCCCAAATAAATTTTGTAGAGCGTACTAACCGCGTCATTAAAACCGCGATTCGTTCTTATTTAGGACATAATCAACGTGTTTGGGATCAAAATTTGCAAAAAATAGCTCAGGCTATTCGTACTTCTGTCCACGAAGTTACTGGTTTTTCCCCAGCTTATTTAAACTTTGGTCGGCATGTTCCCTTGTCCGGTGAATTTTATGGTTCAGCTCCCGATTTAATTTGTTCTGATTCTCGTGCCACTTACGCTCACCAACTGTCAGACTTGCACGATGTTTTCACTAAAGTGGAAAATAAATTAAAGAAATCTCATGACCGTGCCGCAAAACAATATAATCTTCGCCGACGTCCTCTTGAGTTTCACGTCGATGACACCGTTTGGAAGAAAAATTATGTTCTTTCCAATGCCGCTAATTTCTTCTCCTCTAGTTTAGCCCCTAAATACATCCCTTGCAAAGTTATTCGCAAACTTTCTAAGCTAGTTTATCAATTAGAAGATTCCGATGGAAAAAATTTGGGCAATTGGCATATCAAAGACCTTAAACCATCACCCCCTGGTGATTCCGATGAAGATGATGTCCACCCCTAAGAAATTTTATTTAGCCAATAAAATTTCTTTGCGTCGGAAGGAGGTAGTGTTGCAGTCTTAATTTTAGTGAAGCCCTGCAACAAGACATTTTGGCAAGCCCTGTTTTTTTAGTTGCTCTTTTGACCACGCGAAACCTGACGCGTGCCGACATCCGCCGGTCAACTCGCCCTCTTGTGTCGTAGCCACGTTACGGAGAGGTTGGTGTTTTTGCGATTTATGCTTAACACGTGTTTCCATTTTTGGTTTTGCTTATTTTTTCACCTCTCAACCTCACGTAAGTAAACGAAACTACTTTGTTGTTTATTTCGATCTTATTATTTGATATTTCGTTCAATGGTCTACTTCACAAGCAGCACCTTTTTGTTGATTCTCTTGGGTGTTGACTTTCTAGTCTCACCCTAGAGTGGTTATTTATAATTCGAGCCTACCCTTTTTTTTTGGTACCCCTAAGTGGTTGTGAGCTGAGGCCACTCCACGATCAATTTTTTGAAATTTCGCATCTTATACGTAACTCTGCATAAACTTAGGTTAAGGATTTGTGGAACACGCCGCAGTGCGTTTGTATCCTAATTTTTGTTGATGACATACAATATTTGAAATTTATCACTTGCCAGTAATTCTGCATAATTATAATATTCAAATAACTCGAGTTTCCTATTCCCCTTTCCCTTCTCACCCCGTTTGATAGTGAGAGACTGTGAGAGTGCCTGTGCAGACGCGACGATCTCCTGAACCAGTACCTTCGGCTTTATTCAAGTTAATATTTGCTCCTGGTAGCCATTTCGTATTTCTGAAACTGATAATTTTTTTGTAGTTCATCTTGAACTTTGTGATATTATTTTTAAGTTGTTGATCAGCCTACGTTTTGAGAGTTTGGTTATTTGAGTAACTTTACGTAGGGTTGACGCATTCAGTTTCAGATTTTACTGACTTGTTAAAGTAAATAATCTTTCGATTATTTTTTTTGTACATCATAGTTCGTCAGCGCACTTTTCTAACATCATACATAGCATCACTTTTACTAACTTCTTTTCTTTCCTTTCCTATCCTATTGCTCAGCGTAAATTCAGATTGATTTGTATAACTTTTTGATTTTAGTAAAATATTGTAACGATTTTTGTAATTTGCCATCTGCTTGTAACTACTCTTATATTTTTATATTATTTTGGTGGTTTGGTTTTCTGTCGCTTGTTTTTTTTTGTTCTCTAGCTGTTACGCCGACGCAGGGACTCTAGGCGAGAGCGTACAGGGCAGCGTAGAGCTTGGTCTGACACTGCGGACACCTGAACCACTTAACTCAGCCACAAGAGCGGCTACAGCTATAGTCGTCCTGGCCCGTTCTCTGAAGTCGTACAGCCCAAGAAGTACTGCGAATTGGTTCAATAGGCCATCTTTTACCTGGGCACATCAACGCACCATCCTTCCAGGGACACGAGGTCAGTTCTCCGACATCGCAACGCCGCCGGCTTTGTTAGACCGCTCCGCTAACCCTGACGTTCCTCGCAGAAGAACTCAGCTAGCTATCAGCGTCGGAAATCATATTGTAAACATTCCACACCTTAGTTGCTTCGGCCAAACTAGAGTAAGTTCAAGTCAGATTTGGTTTACTTCAATTTGTATTATTTGTACAACCTGTCTAAACTTTCGCCTAAAATATATACCAAATTTATATTTGTATGTCGTATATGTTTTCAATTTGGTGGCGCCCATTTTCTCTCTTCCTTCCTTTCTTCCTTCTCTAATAGAACCGGACCCACCAACACTTCAACCGCATTGTCCATCGCTAGCCGAGGATTTGTTTGTGCGCTTCTACCCAGGTAAAGTGTAACAAACTATAAAAAGAATTAAAGAAAAATATTACTGGCCAAATCTTCATAACACAGTTCAAGATTATATTAATACTTGCGACATTTGCATTCAGAGCAAATATGAACGAAATCCCATTCAACTAAACCTTCGAGTAACACCCACAAGTAGTAAACCATTAGAAATGATACACATGGACGTGATATCCTTAGAAAGGAAAAAATATTTAACCATCATTGATAGCTTCTCAAAATTCGCGCAAGCTTATGAATTACAAAATATGACTTCAATTGAAATCGCAAACAAATTATTAAAATTTATTTCTCAGTATGTTACTCCCGATAAGATAATTTGCGATAACGGAAAAGAATTTAATAATGTAGTTATTAAAGAGTTTTTAGCTCTACATAAAATAAATATTCATTTTACCAGCTTAGACAACCCTAATTCAAATGGACAGATAGAACGTTTCCATTCTACTCTAGTCGAACACCTAAGACTATTAAATTTGCAAAAAGAATATAAAACTACAAATTTAAATGAAAAAGTAAATTACGCGATAATTGGCTATAATAATACAATACATTCGTCAACAAACTACAAACCAGTTGATATTTTATTCGGTCATTTTAAATCTAATGATATCAACTTAGATCTTGAAAAACACCTTAGTCAAAATTATATCCAGACTCATAAAGATAAAATGCAGATAATCTATAGAGACATAAAGCAAACACTAGAAAATAAAAAAGAAATAATCGCTGGAAAATGCAATAAAGATAAAACTGAAATTATTCCAGAAATACCGGAACAAGTTAAAGTTAAACAAAATATAAGACATTCAGGTAAAATTACTAAACCTAAATATGTTTCACACACAGTAGTAAAAGTACAACCAAAATTTGGAACATTAGTAACAACAAAAGACAAGAAATATAAACTTTCAAAAATTTAAAGACCAAGAAAAGTTTTAAAAGAAACTGTTGTTTCAGATTCATCCTGTTCGGATCAGGAACCGCAACAGAATACTTGACTGACATTACACACAACCCAGGCGCACTAATTAACAACTTAGGCAAAGCTCGAATCTACTTGAATAAACACATTATTCATTTTAATTATAACTTTAAAAATATATACGACGAATATCTCGATTTAAATAAACAAACCGAGTTAGTAAAAGCAGAGATAAATAAAATTAATAGAACGGAAACATTTGAAGAATTTAACAATCATATTAAATTATTAGACTATCACCAAAATGATATATCTATGAAATTTCAAAATTTAGAGATTAAATCAGAAAAAAGATCTAAAAGAGGATTAATAAACGGTATAGGCACAGTATTTAAAAGTATTACTGGAAACCTAGATAATGAAGATGCCCAAAGATATGATGAATTAATTAAAAATTTGAAAGAAAATCAATACGTATTAGAAAGAAACATTTTAGAAAATTATAATACTAATACATAAATGATTAAATAATTTAATGAAACAATGGAAAACATTAAACACAATCAACAAATCCTGAAATCCAGAATCCTTAAGATGCAGTCCTATATGAGTAAAAAAGCTACATTAATTGATCATTTGTTTGTTAAAGAAGTAATAAATCAAATTATTCATTTATATAAAATTTTTCAGAATACATTAAATGATATAATTATCTCTCTTAGTTTCTGTAATATGGGACAATTACATGAAAGTATAATTCCACAAAATTTGTTAAAAGAAAATCTTTTTAAAATAAATAAACATAAAGAATTTGAGTTTCCAGATGAATTAAAATTTAATGAGATGAAACAGTTAATTTCAACTCATTGTAAATTAGAAAATTATGAAATAGATTATTTAATCTTGGTGCCATTATACCTTGATAAAGAGTTAGAATTGCTTCAGTACACTCCTGTACCTACTATTCAACATAGTGAAGTGCTAACTATATTTAGAAATGAAAATCTACTGTTAAAATAAAGTGACAAGTTATACCTAGTGCAAAGTGATTGCAGAAAAATAAATAAGCAATATTTCTGTAACCATATGAATAATGACATTATTGCTAAAACCGATTGCGACTATCAAGTTATATTCAATTTGGATATAACAAATTGTAATTATATTAAAATTACTAACAATACAGTTAATTTGTTAGAAATAAGTAATACTAACCAGTTTATATTATGTTATTTGAATAATAAAAAAATAAGTTTAAAATGTAGAAATGAAAATGAGAAATATAAAATTTTAAAGGGAATTAACTTATTAAAAAATAACGAATGTAAGATAAATAACAAACAATTAATAAATAATGTTATTAATGGAGAACCAATTATTGTATCAAATTATAGATTCAATATTAGTAAAAGTAAAAAGATTGATTCTGAAATAGAATTGCAAAACATCAAAGAAATGAAAATAATTCGCCATACATTAGAAACTGTAAAGGAAATTCCTCATATAAATAATTATAATATTGTAAAATATGTTATGATAATAATAATTATTATTATATTAGTTTTTATATTAATTAAAAAGAAATGTAATTATTGTAACTTTAATAAGAACTCTTTAGTTCGCAATCCCCTGCAAGAAATGGATCTTCCAGGTGATGCTCACATCTAATAGGGGAGGATTTATATGATATATTAGTAGATAAGATATAAGTAATCACAAGAACCCTTACTCAGCCTAATAATATTCCTTTGTTCTTAAATAATTCCCAGTAATGATTGTAAACTTCATTATTATACTTTGTATAATCATTGTAAAGAGTAAGACACTCTGAACTCAGCTCTCAACGAGTTAAGTCGTCTCTTGTGAAATAAAGTTGATTTTAAAAAGTCTGTTTTTGAATTAACATACAGGGTGGGCCATTTTAAGTTGCGTTCAGGAATATCTCGGAAACGAAGCATCGGATGAAAAATCCAAAAAATACGACTAAAATATTTTCGAGGGGGACATCCCATGACACCAAATTCAACCCCCCCGCCCCAACCCTGGTGGGGTGTGGCGGGGGTAAGTTTGCAATCTTAAATGGGAACCCCAAATTTTTTTTGCAGATTCGCATTCTACGTGAAAAACGGAATTCAGTGACATCAAAATTTTCGCCCCCGCCCACCCCCCCCGGGCCAGTTGGGTGGTGGGAAACTTTCAAGTTGGTTACGGGAACACCCACTTTTTCTCGAAGATTCGATCCAATTCTCGAGTCCCCTCGCATCTAACCAACGGGGTGCACGGCACTGGCACGGGGGAGGGGGACAGGGGCGCAAATTTTGATGTTACTGAATTTAGTTTTTCACGCCGAATGCGAATCTGTAAAAAAATTTGGGGTTCCGATTTAAGTTTTCATACTCACCCCCACCCCACCTTCTAGGGTCGGGGTGGAGGCAGGGGTGAAAATTTTGATGGTACTGCATGTAGTTGTTAACGTAGAATGCGAATCTTTGAGAAAAAGTGGGTGTTCCCGTAACCAATTTGAAAGTTTCCCACCACCCAACTGGCCCGGGGGGTGGGCGGGGGCGAAAATTTTGATGTCACTAAATTCCGTTTTTCACGTAGAATGCGAATCTGCAAAAAAAATTTGGGGTTCCTATTTAAGATTTCAAACTTACCCCCGCTCCACCCCACCAGGGTTGGGGCGGGGGGGTTGAATTTGGTGTCATGGGATGTCCCCCTCGAAAATATTTTAGTCGTGTTTTTTGGATTTTTCATCCGTTGCTTCGTTTCCGAGATATTCCTGAACGCAACTTAAACTTAAAGTTTAATTCTATAAGAGAATGGTTTCCTATTAATGGTGTATATAATTTATATTTAATAATGCAGTAATTACTTATCACTAAATCAATTAATGTTTTTTGCCCTAAATAAGATATATTTGTAGGCTCATTTACATGTTGTTTTAGACCACTGTTATTTAAGCAAATTTTTAACCTATTTGGATAAGTTGAATTTGAATTATAGTTTATGTTAAAGTCACCTACTAATATGGTTTGACAAGATTGTTGGGTCAAATAATTATCACACATATCTTCAATAAACTCTAAAAATATTGTGTCAGAGCTGCTGGGTGAGTGATATACTACCCCTAGTAAATAATAGTCCTTATTAAATACAACTTTTATAAAAATTAACCAGTAGTTCATTTGTACACAATAAATTTTTACCACTGTATACTTTATATTGTCTCTAATATATATTAGCACACCACCAGTTGCTCTACTAATCGAATCGAGTCTAATAATTTTATAGTTAACTACATTAATTTCAACATCATCTATATCATTTGTTAGATGAGTTTCCGTTAAACATATTAACAATGGATTCTTACTAACTAGAAAATCATTTATTTCATCGTAGTGTGCTAACACACTCTGTGCATTTTGGACATAAATATAATTCTCCATTTCAGACTTCTTTGGTTGCTATTTTGGAAGTGTAGAATAGTTTGTCTTTTGCTGTTGTATTTTTAACTTTTTTAGGTACACATCACAGTTTTTATCAAAACTAGAGTGATCACTGTTTAGGTTCAAGTTAAACTTGTTATTAGCACTAACACAATTTACATATCTCACAGCTCCATCTCGACAACTTCTTGTGTCATGATCCTTAGATGCACATTTTCCACAACTTGCTTCATTTGTGCAATTCACAGCCTTGTGGAAATATCCATTACATTTAAAACATCGAAGTATACTGAAAAATTCATATACTTTGCAACTGGCCCATCCAATACTTAAATATTGCTCCTTTATTAATACTTTTAGGGTTTCAGGATCCACATTGGCAATCATAGATAAACCATATTTTGTTTTGTATATGGTTTTAATTTCAATAATGTTCTTATTTTGCTGTAAAAAGTAGTTTTGTTTATAAACACACTCCATAACCTCTCTTTCTGACATGTTCTCACTGATACCAACAAATTTTATGAACGGATCTTTTTTCACTGGAACATTAACTTTAAGATCACTGCTTAATTTCGTTTCAATACTTTCTTTTAATTTACTTATATCTTCTTTGTTATTACATTCAACTTCAATATTCCCATTGTGTAATGTTTTGATTTTTTTTATTCCTATATTTAATTCTGCTGGGTTAATGTCCTTTTCTAGTATTTTAATAATATCACCTTTACAATTATTTTTACCTTTTGTTACTATTATAGTATCTTTATGTACATTCCTATGTAGGTTATTTCTAACTACTTTTGCATACGTAGGCTTTGAGGTTATCTTAGTAGATTGTTTATTTTCTTCTTGCTTTTGCACACTTGTTCTTTGGCCCGCATTTAATATTTCTATTACTTTATCTATTCGTTGTATGACATTTTCAGCTAAATCAGCTTCACCGATTAATTTATTAATTTTTGGTGAACACATGTCACAGTACCATTTTACTAACGAACCAAGTTCAATAATCATTTTATATTGTTTATTTGTTATATTAACACAATTTACATGCATCCATTTTTTACAGATGCCCTCACATATTAGAATATTTTCATTATTTTTAAATATTTCTTTACAAATATTGCATTTTTCTTCAATGTCACTTTCACAATTTTTATCATTCGCCATCATGAATACATTCATTAGTATAATGACAGTTTAAATACTTGAAAACAGCAATTTGTATGTTTTTGCAAGCTGAAAACAGCTATTTTATTTTGATTTTGCAAACATAAGCAATTACACACGACATATACATGAATATGACAGTTTAAAAACTTTAAAACGTTGTTTTGTATGCTTTTGCATGCTTAAAACAGCAATTTTATCTTGATTTCACCAACATTAGCCATTATACACGACAGAAACATGAATATGACAGTTTGAATACTTGAAAACAGCATTTTGTACGTTTTTGCAAGCTGAAAACAGCTATTTTATCTTGATTTTGCAAACATAAACCATTACACACGACATATACATTTATATGACAGTTTAAATACTTGACAACGGTGTTTTGTATGCTTTTGCATGCTTAAAACAGCAATTTTATCTTGATTTTACCAACATTAGCCATTATACATGACAGAAACTTGAATATGACAGTTTAAATATTTGAATACAGAATTTTGTATGTTTTTGCAAGCTGAAAACAGCTATTGTATCTTGATTTTGCAAACATAAGCATTACACACGACATGTACATGAATATGACAGTTTAAATACTTGAGCACGGTGTTTTGTATGCTTTTGCATGCTTAAAACAGCAAATTTATCTTGATTTCACCAACATTAGCCATTATACACGACAGAAACATTATTATGACACTTTAAATACTTAAAAACAGCATTTTGTATGTTTTTGCAAGCTGAAATAAGGTATTGTATCTTGATTCTGCAAACATAAGCCATTACACACGACATATACATAAATATGACAGTTTAAATACTTGAAAACGGTATTTAGTATGCTTTTGCATGCTTAAAACAGCATTTTTATCTTGCTTTCACCAACATTAGATATTATACATGACAGAAACATGAATATGACAGTTTAAATACTTGAAAACAGCATTTTGTATGTTTTTGCAAGCAGAAAACAGCTATTTTATCTTGATTTTACAAACATAAGCCATTACACGCGACATATACATGAATATGACAGTTTAAATACTTGAAAACGAGGTTTTGTATGCTTTTGCATGCTTAAAACTGTAATTTTATCTTGATTTCACCAACATTAGCCTTTATACACGACAGAAACATGAATATGACAGTTTAAATACTTGAAAACAGCATTTTGTATGTTTTTGCAGGCTGAAAACAGCTTTTGTATCTTGATTTTGCAAACATAAGTTATTACACACGACATATACATGAATATGACAGTTTAAATACTTGAAAACGGTGTTTTGTATGCTTTTGCATGTTTAAAATAGCAATTTTATCTTAATTTTACCAACATTAGCCATTATACACGCCAGAAACATGAATATGACAGTTTAAATATTTGAAAACAGCATTTTGTAAGTTTTTGCAAGCTGAAAACAGCTATTTTATCTTGATTTTGCAAACATAAGCCATTACACACGACATATACATAAATATGACAGTTTAAATACTTGAAATAGGTGTTTTGTATGCTTTTGCATGATTAAAACAGCAATTTCATGTTGATTTCACCAACATTAGCTATTATACACGACAGAAACATGAATATGAAAGTTTTAAACTTGAAATCAGCATTTTGTATGTTTTTGCAAGCTGAAAACAGCTATTTTTTCTTGATTTTGCAAACATAAGCCATTTCACACAACATATACATAAATATGACAGTTTAAATACTTGAAACCGGTGTTTTGTATGCTTTTCCATGCTTAAAACAGCAATTTTATCTTGATTTCACCAACATTAGCCATTATATACGACAGAAAAATGAATATGACAGTTTAAATACTTGAAAACGGTGTTTTGTATGCTTTTGCATGCTTAAAACAGCAATTTTATCTTGATTTCACCAACATTAGCCATTATACACGACAGAAACATGAATATGACAGTTTAAATACTTGAAAACAGCATTTTGTACGTTTTTGCAAGCTGAAAACAGCTATTTTATCTTGATTTTGCAAACATAAACCATTACACACGACATATACATTTATATGACAGTTTAAATACTTGACAACGGTGTTTTGTATGCTTTTGCATGCTTAAAACAGCAATTTTATCTTGATTTTACCAACATTAGCCATTATACATGACAGAAACTTGAATATGACAGTTTAAATATTTGAATACAGAATTTTGTATGTTTTTGCAAGTTGAAAACAGCTATTGTATCTTGATTTTGCAAACATAAGCATTACAAACGACATGTACATGAATATGACAGTTTAAATACATGAGAACGGTGTTTTGTATGCTTTTGCATGTTTAAAACAGCAATTTTATCTTGATTTCACCAACATTAGCCATTATACACGACAGAAACATTATTATGACACTTTAAATACTTAAAAACAGCATTTTGTATGTTTTTGCAAGCTGAAATAAGGTATTGTATCTTGATTCTGCAAACATAAGCCATTACACACGACATATACATAAATATGACAGTTTAAATACTTGAAAACGGTATTTAGTATGCTTTTGCATGCTTAAAACAGCATTTTTATCTTGTTTTCACCAACATTAGCTATTATACATGACAGAAACATGAATATGACAGTTTAAATACTTGAAAACAGCATTTTGTATGTTTTTGCAAGCAGAAAACAGCTATTTTATCTTGATTTTACAAACATAAGCCATTACACGCGACATATACATGAATATGACAGTTTAAATACTTGAAAACGAGGTTTTGTATGCTTTTGCATGCTTAAAACTGTAATTTTATCTTGATTTCACCAACATTAGCCTTTATACACGACAGAAACATGAATATGACAGTTTAAATACTTAAAAACAGCATTTTGTATGTTTTTGCAGGCTGAAAACAGCTTTTGTATCTTGATTTTGCAAACATAAGTTATTACACACGACATATACATGAATATGACAGTTTAAATACTTGAAAACGGTGTTTTGTATGCTTTTGCATGTTTAAAATAGCAATTTTATCTTGATTTTACCAACATTAGCCATTATACACGCCAGAAACATGAATATGACAGTTTAAATATTTGAAAACAGCATTTTGTAAGTTTTTGCAAGCTGAAAACAGCTATTTTATCTTGATTTTGCAAACATAAGCCATTACACACGACATATACATAAATATGACAGTTTAAATACTTGAAATAGGTGTTTTGTATGCTTTTGCATGATTAAAACAGCAATTTCATGTTGATTTCACCAACATTAGCCATTATACACGACAGAAACATGAATATGAAAGTTTTAAACTTGAAATCAGCATTTTGTATGTTTTTGCAAGCTGAAAACAGCTATTTTTTTCTTGATTTTGCAAACATAAGCCATTTCACACGACATATACATAAATATGACAGTTTAAATACTTGAAACCGGTGTTTTGTATGCTTTTGCATGCTTAAAACAGCAATTTTATCTTGATTTCACCAACATTAGCCATTATATACGACAGAAAAATGAATATGACAGTTTAAATACTTGAAAACGGTGTTTTGTATGCTTTTGCATGCTTAAAACAGCAATTTTATCTTGATTTCACCAACATTAGCCATTATACACGACAGAAACATGAATATGACAGTTTAAATACTTGAAAACAGCATTTTGTACGTTTTTGCAAGCTGAAAACAGCTATTTTATCTTGATTTTGCAAACATAAACCATTACACACGACATATACATTTATATGACAGTTTAAATACTTGACAACGGTGTTTTGTATGCTTTTGCATGCTTAAAACATCAATTTTATCTTGATTTTACCAACATTAGCCATTATACATGACAGAAACTTGAATATGACAGTTTAAATATTTGAAAACAGCATTTTGTATGTTTTTGCAAGCTGAAAACAGCTATTGTATCTTGATTTTGCAAACATAAGCCATTACACACGACATGTACATGAATATGTCAGTTTAAATACTTGAGAACGGTGTTTTGTATGCTTTTGCATGCTTAAAACAGCAATTTTATCTTGATTTTACCAACATTAGCTATTATACACGCCAGAAACATTATTCTGACAGTTTAAATACTTGAAAACAGCATTTTGTATGCTTTTGCATGCTTAAAACAGCAATTTTATCTTAATTTCACCATCATTACCCATTATACACGACAGAAATATGAATATGACAGTTAAATACTTGAAAACAGCATTTTGTATGTTTTTGCAAGTTGAAAACAGCTATATTATCTTGATTTTGCAACCATAAGCCATTACACACGACATATACATGATTATGACAGTTTAAATACTTGAAAACGGTGTTTTGTATGCTTTTGCATGCTTAAAACAGCAATTTTATCTTGATTTCACCAACATTAGCCATTATACACGACAGAAACATTATTATGACACTTTAAATACTTAAAAACAGCATTTTGTATGTTTTTGCAAGCTGAAATAAGGTATTGTATCTTGATTTTGCAAACATAAGCCATTACACACGACATATACATAAATATGACAGTTTAAATACTTGAGAACGGTGTTTTGTATGCTTTTGCATGCTTAAAACAGCAGTTTTATCTTGATTTCACCAACATTAGCCATTATACACGCCAGAAACATGAATATGACAGTTTAAATACTTAAAAACAGCGTTTTGTATGTTTTTGCAAACTCAAAAGAGCTATTTTATCTTGATTTTGCAAACATAAGCCATTACACACGACATATACATGAATATGACAGTTTAAATACTT